>JAKTSW010000027.1:0-181773 GCA_030580435.1 Babjevia anomala | reverse complement strand
TAGCCAGCCGTCACTAAATTCAGGAGCTGGAAGATCCCGATATTGAGGCAACTGAGACCAAATCAATTGTGCCTTTTCAACAAGCAAATCTCGCGATATAAAATCCCCTCTTGATTCGATCTCAAGCTGCCAGGTATAAAGAATCGATTCAAGATCAGGCCACTTAGCTGCTCTCTTTCTGAACGTATTCCTTGAATCAGCTTGCGAATCCAGGTAAGCAAAGCGATCACTAAGGGACTCGGAGACCGTAGAAAGACTTAGAATATGATTATATCTTTCAGCAAACCAATCTTTACAGATTTTGAGGCCTGGACGAAGAGGCTGTTGATTACACCAGATGCGAAGAGCTCTTCTTTGAGCGTCCGTGATGGCCTTTCGTTGTTTTGGCATGGCTTTAGCTTATATTTTTCCCTTCACCAAAAGCTGGTCTTTGAACGAAATTAGTCCAAAATCGTTTTGGTAAGAAAGTTTTACGTAATGAAGAGTTTTTCGCCGTCGACAAGCGTAGCAAACTGAATCACGTGACTGACTGAGGTGTATACAGTAAAATTTAGTTGTCCCGATTAGCTCCAGATTTTCGTTCTATCCCGCGATTCGTTATATAGAACACTAAACTTGTCTCTACTGCAGCTCCACAAGGCAAGACACATAGTGACATCCCAGAATCTACAAAATTATCCAGTGATAATATCATTCTTTGGTGGTCCGGTCCATATGCTTACTGCTCTGTCATGTTACAGATCTGCTTGCTTTGACTGCAGCGTTAGCACTGGTCGAACTGATGACTTTCTGTCACTCCTTGGGCACGTGCCATTGCGGGCAGACTTTTGGAGACAGGCTGACCAGTTGGAGGTTGTTGGCGGAGCTGATGATGATTCGGAAACGTAACTCTATGAAGGTGGGTGATTTCATGAAGAAACATCCATTCATTAAACCAAGGGCCAATACGAACTGCAGCTTAGTGAGAATCTAGAGCAAAATTTCAGAATTCACGAAGATTTATGTCCTTGGACTAAGCTGCATCCAAATATGGAATTGTTCTTTGGAAACAACGTAAAAGTTGACTTAAGTTTACGGTTAGTTGATGGAACAAGGATCATTGTGGAAATTTATAACATAAATGAAATACCCTAGACTTTGTGAAGAAGGACAGCACATGTAGTCCTGGAGCTCAGCTTCATATGCATCTAATCTGATTTGTTCTGTAAAGCTAATTTAATTCGCTTTTTTCGGAGAGTTCCGAGTAATGGATTGTTTTCGCTTACTCATCAATGTGGGAAAAATGATTTTATTTTAAACTCTATCTATAGAAAGAGATGAGCGACTCTTGAATTGTCAGCAATGAACAAGTCCGACAGACTTGTAAATTCTCCGCAACCCTCGATATCTTAATTGACAGGGAAACTTGCAGAGACAATTGGAAGGGCAAGATAAGCCAAATAGCGAGTCAATGCAGAAGATATTTGCTGACATAAGATTGTATCTAGCGATTTATCCGATAGCATTGCTGTAGTCACCGGTGCCAACCGGGGTATGATAATTTTTGATAGTGATTGGCAGTAAGTAAATATTAGAAATATTCCTAACAGCAGTTTCCAACAGGTATTGGTCTTGGAGTCGTAAGAGAGCTGAGTAAGCGCGGCAGTACTGTGATCGCGACGGTCCATAGCAAATCTAGCAAGGGCGTTGCGGAACTCGAGAAGTATCCGAACGTCAAAGTTGTTGAGTATGAGGCCAGCAGTTTCGAAAGTGCAAAGAAGGAAGCCGACGAAATATCGGAAATAGCGAAAGACCGGATTAATATTTTGTGGAATGTAAAAACTGAGTTAATTTTGAAGGGTGTGAGCTTGGCGACTAATTGCATGCCAGAATCTGGGTGTGAGTTTCTTGAGCGGCAAGGACAACGCGTACGAATTAACGGATCCAGTGTTGTACGAAAGCAAAGTGCGGACCAATGCTATTTCGCCTATTTACTTCACAATCCTGCTGACACCTGTCCTTAAGAAGCGCAATAGTCGATACGTCCAATTCACGTCTTCGCAGGCTGGAGCATTTGATTTTTTGTGCAATAATATATGGAATTCGCTGGGCAGCTCAAGCTAACCATGAAATAGGTAGCATGTAAGGCTGCTATTAACATCATGGTGTTGCAGCTTCAGCAGCAATTGATGACAGAGGGATATTCAGTCGGGTTGTTCAGTCCAGGGCTGGTGGATACGGATATGAGTGGGCATAACGGGATGCCGGTTGGAACGATTGTCGATGGAATGATTGACGCAATTTTGAAACTTCAACCAGAGGATGAAATGGTTTTCCGAGATTTCGATGGAAATTTTAATGGATCACTGAGGTCCCATAAATACTAACTATAGATCAGTTGCAAAGTCAAGAAATTCTTTGAGTGGCAAAAAGATTGTCCAGCTGTCGATTCCCGCCGTGATATGTAAGAATCGTCTATATTATTTGTCGATACCTTGTTGAGAGGCAGCGCGACAATCTCATCGTTCCCTTATTTGACACCTACGACAGCGGCGTTTGACCGTCAGAGTCCTTGCAGTTGACAATGATAACACTCTTTAGCACCAACTTCATACCGTCCAACCAAGGCTCCCCAGTAAGCTCAAGACCTAAATCAATGGCCTTTGGAGCCTCTTCTTTCGTAGGAGTAGTGGATAGAAAGAAGATATTCACATGACACTATAAGCTACAAAGGTAATGCACCACTTGGCGATTGACTTCAAGCTTGTAGTTAGATACATATTGAACATTGTTAGATAGAGCAAGCAGGAAAAGTATTGAATCGTTAAATGTTGATTAGCTCACAATTCTGCAATCGACTGCACTGACGAGCAGTATATCTGTATTTATGGTAAATCATTTATTTGCCTTGGTTAAGCCTGAAATCTGCGAAATACAATATCACGTGTATGTACTGTCTAACAGCTCATCATCGATATCTCCGCTGCCTTCCTTTGACGTGTCTTCTAGCCGCCTTGCCAAGACAGTTATAATTAATTCCGCATCTTTGTGTAGCCCAGCCAAGTTTCAGCAAGCATTTAAGAATTTTATATGATGGAAGTGCCTATTCTGACTAAACTTCGAGATCTGAGACGGGCAGTTATCTTACTTCACTACGCGATTAATTCGTCAATAATTCATCGACAACGACAGAACAAAGTTCTAAGTATAAGAATAAAAAGAAGTATTTTATTTCTTTGGGAGTTAGATGGCTACATGATTTGCTCTGCCGTTGATATTTCAAAAATTGTGAAAGCAACAGATGTGAAAGCTACCAAATTTTTAAACCTAAATGTAGATTCAGATCGAATTTCAAAAACGTTTAACTTTAATATCTGATTGGATAGATGTTTCAAGGCATTTATTTACAATAGCTCTAGACAATAGACAGTTTACAATTTATTCTTGAGTCAATTGAAGAAACAGAGGTTGCAGAAGTGATTCTTCAAGGTATCATAAGTACTTGGTTTCCGTACCCCTTTGATGCTGCTGCGGCTTGCAAAGCATTCCCGAAAGAATTAAGAGGAATTGTTGAATATTTGTGATCCCTGCTTTCTGTCCTAGTTGTAGATTCCCACTCTCGAGCAATTTAATCATTTGAACAATATGCTCTCGATCGTACATGAAGCGTCCTTGCAACCGCAGATCCTTAAACATAATCTCTAAATATGGGAGTGCAACATCCCCAGAAATGCCACCCATGATTACACATCTTCCAAAAGGGCGAAGGGCAGAGAGTGCTGATGAAATATGTGAATTTTTCGCCGCTTCTGGGGGGGGAAGAAATCGATGTGTGGCGACGCTTTTTTGAGTGCCTCAGTGTCGACCGTGGAATCCCCTGTGAGCACAGCAGTTTTGAGGCGCCTTGAAGAGGCAAAGACAGTCAAAAATGTATCAAGCACCGCTCTGCTACGCCGCTCTGCTACGCCCGGCTGCAATAACAGTGGCGCCCATGGCAAGTGCTACATTGACGGCAGAGCCGCCAAAGAGACCCTGTTGGAATGTCCAACTGTAATCGGATCTGACTTCTTTCTTTAAGGTAGCGTCGGTCACTTGGCAACGGTATGGCACCGCGTAACGGCATACACTTTTCAGAACTGTCATTAAGACGTCGTAAGTTGGCCTTTAAGTAAGGGATAATACTGACGAATGTTCTTGCCACTTCAAAGATTACATCCATTTTCATGAAGTGCTTTTCTTTCTTGTTACACTACTGCCTGAATAATGGTTGAAGGTGGCCTTCTCTAGCCGTCAGACCGTTAGGCCGCAGCAAGAGTACGAGCAATTGACTTCTAGATACTAGGACGAGGTAAGATGCAAATCATGAACCATAATATCTTTGAAATATTTCAATAGTGCGTCATGCTGTCAAATATTAGGTAAAGAAAATACTCCAAATAGATATTATAGCCGAGATATCCCAAGAAACTCCTATTAGCTTTGCAATAAAATCATGCTACGTTACTCTATACCGTCTTATTTGTTCGCAGCAAAACCACTGGTCTCTCTCAGCCAAGTTCTGAAATCCTGTAATTCAGGATATTTCTTCTTAAGCTCCGGTATGTCGGCAGCGCATCCCTCTTCAGCAAACCAATTAAACATTTTGCCCAAATCGCCATCAATCCACTTGATCGCCGAGCCGACGAATTTGAATGTCTCCGGCATAAGCTTGCCCATCTCCTCACTGAAAATTGCCTTGGCTTCGTCCAAGTTTAGTGAGTCACCTGCTATAGAGACAAACTGGTTTTGGTACTCTTCGGGATTGCGGAATGCGGCCGCACCAAGTATTCCGATATCCTTTGTTGCAACTAGTTGTAGTCTCTTGTCTCCAACACCTTTCCACATGGCCGCAAAGCCCTTCCCCATAAAATCTGGAGTCAAATTGTCGAAGAAAGTTACGGGTCGCAGGATCGTCCAGACCATGTTCTGTGGGCTGACAGCCGCCTTTTCCTGCAAATACTTTTCGATGTTGAACTTGGTAGCGAAGTGAGGCACATAAGTAGGGTCAGAGTTGGATTTCTCGAGACCACCGCGCTCCACTGACGAATAAATAAAATGCTCCACGCCATTAGCTACTGCAGCATCCACAAGACCTTTACCTTCTACCTCTTCATTGCCGTGATCCTGGACACTGTAAACTCCCCAGACTTTGCCCGCCTTCTCAAAGATGGCCTGCGCGTCCTTAAAATCTCCTTGAATCAACGACACATTTGGCTTTGAAGCAAGTGCCTGAGCACTCTTAGATTCTGGGCTGCGGGTCAACGCCAAAATCTTAAAAGGTGGTGTAGGCGGCGACGTGACAAGGGCATTGATCAATGCGCCTCCCTGCCTTCCAGTTGCTCCAGTGATCAATATTGTCTTTCCTGAGCTCATTGTCGAGATTATTGTTTATTGCTTAAGTAGTATAATAATATCTTCGATCTTCCTGCCGTTTATTTGTTCTTAATTGCTGTCACTCCTTGAGCACGCAACCAGTTTATATAGACATACAAAGCGCTATTGTGTAAGTCCGGCTGATCTTTGTAAAGGGCTGCGTCGGACGAACTGCGTGGACAAAAGTGGGGACAGAACTCTGTATGCGTCAAAAATCGCTTCGTGCGTCCTAAGATCGACTAGTATTTGTCATAACTTCAGAATACTTTTCAGCCGACGAATTCTCGCAATCAATTTATCAGCATCTCGATTGAAGTTATTCCGCTGAGCTGGGTCACCTCTTCAAAATCCCGGCCATAATCTGCTCCGAGTCGCCGACGCCCGTTTGCGATGTCAGGTTGCCAGCCAGAAGGAATCTTCCGGCCAAACATCGGACGAGTCCTACTTTCTCTCTTCTAGAAAGCTAACCAAACTAACCACGTTATTTGGCACTTTCCGTACAAGCTGGGCAAAGGTGAATAGAAAATCATGGAAGAAGTACATTGCGCACATTCGTCATGAAATTGTATACACTGATTGCTCTTGTACTCTGATTTTATTCAAGCCACCCTTCTCTCTAGCTTGAATTTTGAACGGGAAAAATTCAAGTAAATCTAGAGGTGCCGGATAAGTTCAAATCCATGGCCGACATTTACGTAATACGTTCTGCGGCTGGATGTAACAGCAACATAAGAAAAGGTTTCTGTTCATAGACCTCGCCGAGATGACGTCATGCGAATTTGCAAGACTTAATAAACCCCACTACAAATGACACTGTACCATCAGCGAATTCCACATTTTGCGGCTGGGTGGGCAGAGAACATACAAAAACAAAGCTTTACGTTGGCAATGGACGAAGATAAGATCAGGGAGAAGAAGACAGATTCCAACATCTTAACGTTAGACGCCACGGTCCGTGAGCTTGAAAAAATGAAAATAGAATTAATGATTTAATGACTTCTATTTGGCCTCAGTTGACAAAAATCCGAAAATTAGGGAAATGCTTGAGAAAGACTCTAGATATTCATTCATGCTGACCGCGACATCCGTACGATATTTGATTTTGAGGGTGAATCAGTACACTACGACGCCACAACCCATGCGCTTTCATATGCGTGCGAGAAAGCGAAAAAAAACTACTATTCTAAGGGCCTCAAAGTCTTCTGGCTCGACGCTTCGTAGTAATAGACGTTGGCAAAGTCAAAGTTCGAGCAAAGCATGGCTTGGCAATAGAAAGCTTCATATCGTCTATATGATGGGAACGCAGCTGATTACACACAGCTATCGAGAGACTGAAAGACCTTAGCGTACCATACATTTAGCATTCTCATTTTCTCCTGTCCAGACTCGCCGGCCGCTTTTTATTTTAGTATTTCGACTAAAGTCCGTATACAACTCTACATATCCGGGAACCGATAGAAATTGATCTTGTTTCAATTGCTGTTTTTGCTGTGATATGAGACTGTTGTGTCGCCATCTAACTCCTGCAACGCTAAAGGTGTCTTATCTCTTTTCATAACATAGGAGTTCATAGCACAGATTTGTCTTTATTTGTTAGATTTGGAATATTACATTTCACATTGACGTTTCATCTAGAGTTCGCCAGGGAACCCGATGAATTGGCATCAGGAAACTCTTTCTCGGAAGACTCGAAATTTCGAGCTACATGTTCAAATGAGACACTATCAAACTAGTGTGTTCTTCGTTAGATTATTGATTTTTGAGAATCAAAAACGGATTTTGAAAAAGAGAGCCAGCCTTGAAATTACAATAGAAATTGTATTTAAAACGTTCTACATGACGACAAAAACTCAGTGCAAACATGACCAAAACCTTCAATAAACTATGCGAAATTCTAAACCCTCCATAAAATGCTCATTTTTCGTAACAGCGTAGCGTGATGGGAGACAGTGTCTATTTTAAATAGACTCTATTTGAAAAATACTTCGCTTGTTTTGGTTGGCGTGTCGTTTAGTCATTTTGGAGCGGCGTCCGTACTTCTCCATTCTGAGTTTGTAACGTCCGATAGGAGATAAATGGTCACTGTGTAAAAAAAATTCGAACAAAGCTCCACCGAAGACAGCTCCACAGAACGGGGCGACCATGGGAACCCAAAAGTACCAGCCACCAGCAGCCCAAACTTCGTGTCCATATCCAGCCATGAAAGCGACGAGTCTAGGGCCGAAATCACGTGCGAAGTTAAGGGCATATCCGGTCTCCAACCCGAAGGCAGAACCAATAAACACAATAGCAAAGAAGACTAAGATAGGCAACATCCATTGGGGGTACTTCAAGCCCGAGTTGTCACCCGGAATCTCATGCTGGCTGGCATCGATGATAGTGTGCTTGGAGATCTCTGGCTCGGGAGTGCATATGTCGACAAGCATGAAGATACAGCATATCAGGATAGCAGTGATGAAGAACTCAGAGAAGAATGCTCCTCTCAAGTCGAGCCCGGTAGCTGCGTAGGTAGAGAAGATTCCAGCAGTGGCAGTTGAGCCGAGCACGGTTCTAACTCCCTGTCCCTCGTAAACATTGATAATAGGAAAGTAAATTGCGAAAACAATTCCAGCTCCACACATACATCCTAGCAGCTGCGCAAGGAAGTATCCTGGAAACTTTCTCCATGGGAAACCACGATACATGCAACTGGCAAGGGTGACCGAAGGGTTCAAATGACCAGCAGAGCCGTATGACGAAAACAGGATTCCAAACATAACACCAATGCCCCAGCACAGCGAAATGCTGAGATAGTCTCCACTGGAGCCCCTTCCGAGCTTGACTTGAGCAACACTGCCGTCTCCGATCGCAACCATGATAAAGCAACCGCAGAACTCAGCAATGTACTCCTTCATTGAGCCCTGGCAAAATTTGTACAGCAGGTACATTATGCGAAGCCGCCGTGAGTCTTCGAAATCATCGTCGTAGTCCTCGTTTTGAGTAGTTGAGCCAGAATTCTCGCCATTTTCTTTGTATTTCAGCTGCGCGCTGTCGGCAACTGGGGAAATGTCGTCCATTTTGTCACTATTCTGGTAGTTGCGCATACCAAGTCGCTCCTGCATAGGAATATCCATTTTCATTTTTTTTTTCTGGAGATGTCAGCTATTAGATTTCAAAAACACAAAAGCAGAGCCAGAAAAACGTATTAAAGGTAAGAACAAAAGTCGAAGATCGGCGTTGTATATGAATGCGTCTACATGACAAAGAGTGAAGTAAGATCCACGCTTCGGAGAACAGATAGCTAACGCCGAAAATTTATTTGGGCTAACCGGATATCACCAAACTGACGCGACAATATCTACAGAATACACCAATCAGCTCAAAATCCATGCGGTTTATAAGTCTAAATCATAATGCTCCATATCTGCTAGAACGCTACTAAAAATTGCTTCTCATGAGTGCTCTGGAAAGATGATTTGTGCCAGCGATCTCACGAGAACAAGTCGTGAAATAGTCGGCCCGAGCTGCGCATTTTAGTTCCGTGTCCTCGCGATTACCCGTTACGCTTGGCTCCGGCTACTTAATAACTTGTTCATGCATCGCCATATTAGGCAGTCCGTGGAATAAACAATTACCCGGATCAGATGTGCGGCTCCTCCATACTTTCATAACTTGTTTCAGCCTAGCGTTACAAACTGTCCAGCCAACTTTTATCCGTTATGTAACGCGATCCCCAGGTTTCCGGGAGGTTTAACCCTGCCATCCCGAGATTTCGTCTTATAGTATGCGTCTTCTAGTAAAAACTGGCTATTTGATCGTGTGACAAATAACTTTATATTGACGTGACTCTGTATTTTGATTTCCTACTTCCAACATGTGGCGGTCCATAATGTGCATCGCCACACAAGGAAAATAGGGCTTGCAAGAGCTTGCGTAGATTTGCTGCTGCACAGGCCGGAACTTAAGTGGTACAGGATTTTGCAGGAATTACTAAAGATGAGGAAGAGGTCGGAGTCTGGTTTTGCAGTCAAAGGGCGGGTGTCTATGGCTCGGTCTCCTGATTCCTGCCAATGCAGTTACAGCTTTCGCAAAGACTGATGCCGAGGCTGCCAGCGCGACCGATTCTGTCAGCAATGTTAGCACGGTTAGTTCTGCTGGCTTGCTTCTCAGACCTAACTGAGACCAAGCTCTTGGATGTTGCTAACGGCTCTCGCTAACGAGACTTGTTTACATGTTGTAGTAACAGAAAGTTGCGGCCTGGCTAGGCTGGCTACATTGCCACCAGAACAGTTTCCAACCGTACAAGCAGAAAAAAATACACGTAACCTGCAGGGGCTTCAGAGAGACACAGACAGGAACATATTGACGTATACACAATATCACGGGCTGCATGCGACACTGGGCGCTTTCAATTCACTACGGTTTTCCTAAAATTTATTAGTGATCGCCACTGATCGTCGCCAATCGCTATAGTCTTTGTTTTATCTCACACTTGAAGCAGAGCTTTGGATCGTATTAGCTTAGAAAATTCAGTTTTATTGTATTGCACTCATTACATATGACCGTGTCACGCCTCATGCGAGATAGCTGTACCGGTCGTTGTCTATTCGCTCCAGGTACTCCTTCTCAATCAGAAAGTCAATGCACTTTTTTATTTCTGGAACCTTCGGCGTAAACCTGCTCTTAATTTGCGCAATCGTCTCCTGCACTAGCACGACATGCTTCAAGACCTTTCGCGCCTTCATTATTCGCACTATGGCGCTCTGCATCAGCATCTTCCGGTCTTCCTCAATAGTCTTGTGCGTCGTCTCTGATTCCTGCTTCTGCTCACTCCTCAGAGGCAGATTGAGGTTCACCCTGATTTTCTTACTCTTGAAGTCAAGGTTCAGCGTGTACTTCGTACCAGGATCTCCGACCTCAGCAGTCGGTGGATCCATCAGCAAGACCTTTGCCTTCACTAAAATGGCAAGCGATCCAGCAAGGTAGTCCTTGTTCAAAGCAGTGACCTGCTGCAGCTGCTCGTAAGAATATGTGTCCGCATTATTGAAAGGCAACAAGATAGCCATTTGGAAAGTAGACACCTGTAGCGTATATCCAACTTTGGACGCAGCCTTGGGAAAATTTGCCTTCAACTCACCCTTAGACAGTTGCCACAGCCAAGTCAACTTACGTCCCGAGTGCTTACTATTGTAAAAGGCCTGGAAGCGCTCGAACGTCCTGACCAGCTCATCTGGTAGATTGAAAGTAGTATTGAGAGGCTGGAGAGGCCAGAAATTGGTTCCCAAAACGAGAATGTTGAAATCTACAGCTAGTTCAGATGGATCCAAATTATGCGCCATAGATTCCCGGAATTGCGTCTGCAAATCACTGGAGACATTCATATCCTGGAACATTCGCTGCAGTTTGTTCGTGTATTCGAAACCACAGACTTCCTTGAGCTTAGAAATCATATTTGACTCAGCATCGTCTGAGGTAGAAGTCTGGTACACCAGTCGGCGGGACAACATCCGCGAGTAGAATTTCTGGAATACATCCTTATCGTCAATATACTTAAAGATAGTCATAATATCGTTCAATTTCGCTTCCAAATCGCTGTCTTCAGCATTTTTGCCACTTTTCTTCAGTAATGCATCACTATATTTGGCAAGAAGTTCTGGCGATTTCGCGGACGAACTCTTGCAGATCTTATTTCGATTGATAAATTCTCTACAAGCGTTATCGAGGGACTTCACGAAATCTGCATCTCCATTGAAGGCAACCTGCACAAGCTTGGCGTATCTCTGATGGACTTCAAGCAGTGCATCCACGTAACTTTTTGGATCGACATTATTATCACCTTCATCACTGACAAGCTTCTCAACTGCCGCAAGTCCCTGACGCCGCACATGCTCTTCAAACTTAACACGCAAAGGATACAGGCCATCGGGAATGCGTGTCAGCAGTGAGAACATTCTCTGCATATCAGATTGTCGATCAGTGTCGAGCAAAGACTGAAATTCATCGCGCAATAAGTCTGCGTGTTCGCTGATCAATACCATCTCGCATTTCCGCATCAGAATCTTTTCTGTACTTTGGTGTAGATACATCTGTACTCTGCTACTTTCTTCTTTCAATCTAGTTTCTGCCTTCTTCATATACTCAATAACACTGTTGTCTGTAACAAATTGCTTTGACTCGGCCTTGTAGTAGGCTTCGGTGGCGGCCAGGAAAGGACCTTCGAAGAATTTCTTATATACTGTGAGACTCACCTTCTTCGAATCATGCTCGTCAAGTCCGAGAGAAACTGAAATAAAACTAATCAACACAACATATCATTTTCAAAGATTGAGACTGCGACTTACCAAAAGATTGGACGATGCTTTTGACATTCATGGTGTCAATCGTCTCTCCATTTCGCTGCTTCTCAACAAGCGTCAAAACGGCATCCATCAACCTCTCTTGTACATCTTCAAAAAACTCTGATAGCCATTTCACGAGACATAGCTATTTAAATTAGATTTCTAACTCGGTCTAGATCATCAAGCGATATAACGTACCGTATTCACATCATAAACGTTTCTTCGACCCTCATCTCTTTCTCTTTTAACCCAATGTCGATTGAGGTATTCAAAGATGTGATTCAAGTATCTTGCTCCGATAGTATAACGATTCCAGGAACGGATGTAATATTTTATAAGGCTCTCATATGAGTGTTGTTCAGCTTCTGATCGAATTGTTGCTAGGTGATTCTTCAAATACGTAATCAAGTTGTTGTAAAGGTCAGCGCCAAGTAGATTGGCTGTTATTCTGTTAAATCGGTTGACATAAAGGATATTTGTAAGCAACTCACCTCCTCTCGAGGGTCCCGAATGCCCAACCTGAGCAGTAGGTCTTGCTGCGGTACAGAACTGATAAATAGCACTATAAATGTCAACACAGATGATTAATACCGCAACTGTGGAACTACGTTCGTATACGTACGTATAGATTTTCATATACTAGAAGAGATCAGCATTTGCATAATACACCGTGAATTATGAACTATCGCATAAGACAGAAAAGCTTCTTACCAAGGTAGGCGTCAATCCCTCCTCTAGATTTTTGGCCAAAATCTTATCTATGCCATATTCGACAACTGACCATCTGTAGAAGTTGGTTAGCAGGTATCAACCTCGAAATTTTTTTTAATAATAAATCTTTGAGCATGGCTACTATAATTATCGATAAGGTACATACGTAGACTCTAGGTTATCTGCGGCTGATCCTACCGGTGGCATATTTGTAATCGAAATTGTTTATTTGATTTGAAAATATTGCTTGATTCCAGGAATGTTGACTGCTCGTTAGCAGGTAGTGCAGGGTGAATATCCCTATCGCAGACTCGAGAGAAGGTATCCCAAAAAAGCCAGGACTATCTATCTACTCTATTGATCAGCATTACTTGACAGTAAGACGAGCAATCAACGACATCTCAAAAATCACAATGATCCTCAAGCTGTCCCGCAAAAAGGGCTCACAAGAATAGCATCATTACATATTCCAGCTTCATCCGAGAATGTTGTGAATAAAAATATGCTCACCTTTAATACGATAGGTCTTTGAGATAGATATGCAAACAAAATTAAGAATAAGAGTCTGCACTGGCAGCTGGATACCAACGTTGTGTGTTCCTATCTTGTTCTTGCGGCTCTTTTGGGCGTTGATTTGGAGAGATCAGTTGCCAGGCAAATAATGGTCAATGATGATGATGTATAATGATTATTGACCTACATACTTTTACTCGGGAATGTTACCCGGCTTACTTTCATTGCATTATTTCCACCCATACCACGGGCCTTCATATATAGCTTATTCATTAGTACTTGATAAAAAACCCTTTAAGCCGATTTCTGGGGAATATAGAGAATTTGATGTTTACATATAGATCAAATATATTCAGTATCTGGTTTGTATTGCTCCCTGTGTTTTCATAGGAGCGAGGGCACGTGCGAATTCCCACTGACCGCCGGTCCGCTCTATACTCCTTGGGTGGGTGGTTGGACGGATATTGTAGTGATGCTTTTGATGATATTCTGGTGCAATGTTTACAGCAGGACTACAAGTAAGGTTCATAGGAACTCGGTAATGGGTGATTCTATATGGAATGCTTGTCTACCGCTGTTCGTGATTATAGAAGATCTTTACTAGAAGAAACAGGAGTTGAGTTTCAACCAGGACTGACACCAACAGCTACACCTAGGCCTACACCTGTCAGTACCAGTCGAACGAATGGTACTTTATCTGAAAGACCAAGGTTCGGACCTGATTTAGAAGGTCTTAACTGCCTAGTTCATAATATTTGATGCGTTGGACTAAAGCTTCCTCCATGAACTGAATTTATGATCTCCAAACTAGATAGATCTGCAAATATCGACAAAAAATTTTGTGTAGACTCAATCAATTAATCTAAGCATATATAATCATAAACAGACTACAGAGTTGCCTTAATTAATCCTGAGTAGACCATACTATATATCTAGACTATATAGGAAAACATTAATCAAAACAAGCTAACAAGAAATTGAAGCATCCACGACAGCGTGATTACGTCTTTCTCTTCTGTCTAAGTTCAAACAGAGATAGATTCGATATTCCATATGGAATCAGCATACTCCTCAATGGCTCGGTCAGAACTGAAAAATCCCATGTTCGCAACAGCTGTAATGCTGCGGCTAACCCAGGTATCCTTGCTCTTGAAGGCTTCATCAACAAGTTTTTGAGCATCCAAATACGATTGGAAGTCATCGCTGACAAGATAATAATCTTTGCCGGTGGTGACGGACGAAATCAGACCACCGTAAATATCGGGATCACCAAAAATGCCCGACTCGATACAGTCAAAGACCTTCTTCAAATTGCCATCCAAGGGAACATCAGAGTATCTGTGCTTGTGACGGAGATCATCAACTGATTCAGACAGATGGCCAAATAAGAAGATGTTGTTCTCTCCGACTTCACGGGTGATCTCGATATTGGCACCATCCACGGTACCCAAAATCAAACCTCCGTTTAGCACGAACTTCATGTTACTCGTTCCAGACGCCTCGGTACCAGCGGTAGAAATATGCTGACTGATATCAGAAGCAGGAATTATTATCTCTGCTTTACTGACATTGTAATCCGCAATGAACACCACCTTCAACAGATCATCAATTTCAGGATCGTTGTTAACAACTTCTCCAACTGCGTTGACCAACTTAATGACAGTCTTTGCCATATAGTATCCCGGAGCACTCTTTCCACCAAAAATAGAAGCGCGGGGAGCAACATTCTTTCGCTCTTCAGGGCTCATTGCCTTCAATGTGAGATATCTGTGTATGACACTAAATATGTTCATCTGCTGGCGTTTGTACTAATGACGAATGTCAGTAAATTCATATCGCTAACTAATATAATACAAAAAAATACCTCATGAATACGTTTCACCTGGATATCAAACAGAGCATCGATGTTAATTTCAACACCGTTAGCAGTCTTAATAAGCGCCGCTAATCTGGCTTTGTTAAATCTCTTGATAGCAATCCACTGAATAAATCGTTAGTATCTTATCTTTAGCTGACTTTCCAACTAATAAAAAGTTTGCATACTTCATCTTGAAACTTGGGATCGTGTGCAAACTCCTCAATTTTCTTCAACAAGTTGAGGTCCTTCAAGAAGTCGTAACTTCCAACTTTGGAAGCAATCAAATCCGACAACTTAGGGTTAGCCTGATGCAACCATCGTCGAGGAGTAATTCCATTTGTGACGTTCATGAATTTGTCAGTACCATAGATAGTAACAAAGTCCTTGAAAATTGTTGTCTTAATGAGCTCGGAATGGAGCTCAGCCACACCGTTGACCTTGTGAGAGCCGATGATAGCAAGGAACGCCATCCTCACCATCTGTGGCTGCGATTCCTCGATGATAGAGACACGAGCCAGCATCTCTCGGTCTTTGGGAAACATTTTCTCGACTTTCTGTAGGAAAAACATGTTGATATCATAGATAATCTCCAAGTGCCGAGGGAGCAAGTTTTGCACCAATGGAACAGGCCATTTCTCAAGAGCTACATAATATTAATAAGACACTCCGAATGTCACAAGCAGCACATAAATGCTTCAAAACACTTACCTTCAGGAAGAACAGTGTGATTCGTATATCCAAAAACATTGGTAACAACTATAATTTTGTTAACCAAACTATTGACGTTATTAAAAAAAATCATCGCTTACTGCTCCAGGCCAGATCCCAATCTACTCCCTCCATATCGACCAGAATCCTCTGAAGTTCAACGATAGCAAGAGTTGGATGTGTGTCATTAAGCTGAATGGCAACTTGATCTGGAAACTCCTTCCATTCTCTACCGCTCTTCTTGAATCGACGAACGATGTCATTCAAGGAAGCAGCAACCCAGAAATACTGCTGCTTAAGACGCAATTCTTTTCCACCATAGAAACTATAATATATGAGTATTCCGTCCTATTTGTTGGAAAATTTCGAATGCATACTTATCATTGGGATAAAGAACAGCAGATATAGTCTCAGCCTGTTGTTGCTCACGAACGGAACTTTCATAGTCTCCTTCATTGAATTTGGCAAAGTCAAACTCACGAGTAGGCTTACTGGACCAGAGACGGAGATTATTTGTCGTCTCAGTTTCATATCCAGGAACTGGAACATCATAGGCTACGGCCTGGACAGCTTCTCCACCCTCCCAAACATGAATAACCTTTCCTTGGTCATTCCTATATTCCGGTTAGACCACTTTCATAAGAAAACCGAATCAGCTTTACAACTTACGTGTACTTTCGGGTGTATCCATAAAACTGAACATCAATCTGAATTTCATATCTTGGAATCTCCCAAGGGTTGGAATATGTCAGCCAATAGTCAGGAGATTCGACTTGATATCCGTCAACTAAAAAAATGTGAATAAAGGTCCCGACTGACTAATGGTTTCTAGTATCGCTTGCTACTTACTAATGGACTGCTTGAAGATACCTGTATCAATTCTCGTTAATACAAAGGTCAAGGTGAAAGGAATAGAAACAAGCAAGCAATGCCTACCATATTGGTATCTCATTCCGTATCCCCATCCAGGAAGATTCGTGGAAGCAATACTGTCAACGAAACAAGCAGCAAGACGGCCTAGACCACCGTTACCCAAAGCGGCATCAGGCTCTTGATTCAATAAGTCCTCCATATTGAATCCAAGGTCGTTGACACCCTCTAAATCAAAGCGTTAGATAACTGCCATTGATCAATTGAAAAAATATACATACTCTTAGCAATATCCTTGATACCCACATTCAACATAGCATTGTCCATCGCACGTCCCATAAGACTGGAAGAGTTTAGTACCTATGAATCAATACATAATACGTTTTCAACAACTTACAATTCCAAGGACAGATCTAAAAGAAAGAAAACATGTCAGTTCTATGTATGTTACACTTATTTATCAGCAACATCAACACACAGTAGACTCGCTTCGGATCTTTGGTGGTGTGCTTTTGCTGGGTCTTGTTCCAAGCAACAATCAAACGGTCACGGATAGCCTGAGACGCAGCCTGGTAAGCAGCTAGATCATCGCAATTGTACATGCTGCGAGCCAATGTGGTCTCTACATGACGAATAAACTCTTGCTAAGGATAATCAGTAATTGCCTCTCAATTTTGCTTAATAATGGTTATTGTGTAGAAGGTAATATCAATAAAGCACATCAGCACCAGAAAAAGCAACAGATCGCATAACAAAAATAGTAACAGGAATCTCTAAAGCATTGAATTGAATCGTGGGGGGATTCACTCTTGACAATGAGATTCAATTTTTTTACGTTCAGACCACAAGCCAAACGCACAGGGTAACTGAAGCCCAAATAATTCTTTAGCGTGAGACTGAGCCGTACTTGACCAAACGGGGTTATTTAATGACATAATTCCCACTTAGTGACACTAAGATGCCCAATCCCATCTGCATGGTGCGAGCTATAGCTTCGGATTTGCATACACGCATACCTTTGTGTAGAATAGTGTAATCATGTGTCATTCACCAAATATTTTCCTCTTTGACAGATCGAGCCCAGTTAATTCTGATACCAAGGATAAAGGATAGGGCATGTTAGTCGTTGGTTTTCCATATGAAAAGTGTAACCGATAAGACCATTTCAATAATCTCACTTGGCGCGCGGCAACAATTGATTCAATGTCAGTCCGGCTTATCGATCCGACTTGCATTTCACCTTGCTTTCAGACGCTTAAGGTTACTTTTTGATTAAAGCAGCAGAGATAAGATCAGATCAGCTCAAGCCGTCAAGGCAGGAGGGATAGGGTATTCAAAATAGAAGATAACACATTATAACACTGTCTTAAGAGAGCAAAGAGCAACCGTGATATAAGCTTTAAATTTTGCGTAGATATATCTTCTGACGACAACCATTAAAGAGCTGAAAAATAACAAACCTGAAACTCTTCCTTAGATTCAAACTCAGAGACACCAAATTTCTTCCAGATTTCTCGCGACTCTGGTGGAATAGACGCAACAATATTCTTAATCTCCTTGGGAGAGAATCCAGTTGGTGTTCTCTAGATCACAGCCACATATAAGTCAGTTTATGTGCTTACTGTAATAAGCAAACCGCGCAGCTCCTTATCAACCATCTACTTAGTTTGATCTCAAAATACTGTGATCAAATCCTGAAGGTGAAAATAAAACAAATATGCTTACCCTGTGCTTAGGACGAGCATACTCGGGACCGATGGCAGGAACACTAGACATCTTGAATAGATCTACAGAAGTTCCAAGAGGATTATGATGTAGAGATGAAGAGCAAGGTCGAAATTAACTATTCGATTGATTGTTAAAGTAAAAGAAAGAGAAAGAGGAAGAGAATGGAGTAGCGATAAAAGAGACGGAAAGAGCGGATTGCGAAAGCAAAACTAGCGTCACTTAACAGGACAGCAAGCAAAACTGCAAGAGCACATACTAGCAGTCAAATCAAAAAGGCCAAGCAACGTTGATCAACGATCGCCCAATTCCCATTTTTCTACTAAATCCCCCCCAAAAATTGCTGAAGCCAAAACGGGCCTGTGACGATTCCTTGCATTTTTTTCTACGCTAACTGATTACATGATGATTTAAGCCATTCCATCATGGTTACCGTACATCAAAATACTGTTTTGTATACTGCAGATCAAAACGCAAAGGACTACAATTGCAATCTGATGGTTATTATGTAATTCTCAAATTTGTGGTGTGAATACCTTCTGACTTGATCTCTATCTGTTATGCGACAACAGCCGGCAGAAATCGCCGTCGATGTAGTTCCAATTATTCTAACTGTCTTAGACTTGTCTTAAAGTAATCTCTAAACAAAGTCAGTGTGCTGATACCGTTCCTTATGCTATTGTCGACAGTTTTAAGGCCTTCACAATTTGTTCACTTATTACTATATATATGTGTGCGTTCACAAACATCAGTGATATCGAATTTAACGATATAAAATCCAAAACAATAAGCTGTGCAGTCTTGTTTTTTATTCTAAGTACAAGCGTTCAATACCAGCTAGATCTTTCAAGTTTGTACGCGGGGTAGCTTTTAGCTTAATATGCAAAGTACTTGCTGGAGGAACTTTTGAGGCCTCATTTCACCCGCTATGCGACCCAATCCAGACATATAATTATGTACATGCTCAGATAAATATCATGCGCCGCCGGTTGGAGCTAGGAAAAATTTGTTGATCCATCTACAGCGGATGTTATCTCGGAATATTGTGAAATCATGGTAGCTAACCACATATGCAGATCTTAGATATTGAAATGTAGTTGCCAACTGAAAACTTTTGGCCTTGTGCTATGAACTGGCGTAGCAGACAGATGCATGCTAGATTTTGTAGTCTGTAATTGTCCGTTTGCTTCATATTCCATCGATGTCTAAGTTAGTATTCGCTCATGACTGCAAATATACACTAGATAATTCCAGAGGCTTTGAGCGTATTTTGGAGTATAGTTTCCTGCACTGCTGCGAACACTAATCGAATGTTGCTCGTATTTGTGGCCTGAGTAAGACTACGGATCTTCGTTAGCAATCTGTTGCGTCGAAGTTTCGAGATATTTACTTACTGCGGATAGATCATGAGCCCAGATCGATTCATTTGGGTATAACTCCACAGAATGAACTTTGACGCATTTCCTACATCCACTCCGCCACTATAATCAGGAAACCATTTACTCAAGGGGACCTTTTTCAGCTTTTGTTGAAAAATATCGACTTTGTTGAGGAACAAAATGAGACTCGACCTTGAGAACCACTGGCTGTTAACCACAGAGTCGAACAGAATCATACTTTCCAGCATTCGATTTTGACGAGGGTCTTCTAAGAGAGGTTGATCGTATTCGCTCAAAGCGACGCAAAATATAATCGAGGTAACATCTTCGAAGCAGTGAATCCATTTTCTTCGCTCGCTACGCTGGCCTCCTACGTCGAACATATGGATCGTCATCGGACCCATCTCGAAACAAGTCTCATATATTCCAGTCGTTTTTATTCGAGCTCTTAAAATGTCTATCTCGGTCGGAATGTAGGACGGTTTACTTAATCTTTTGTTGTTGCTTAAGAAGTATACGCCAGAATCCATCAAGTAAAACTCAGTTTGCCTTTCCACAACTGCAGGCATGACCGGGTCGTCCCAGATTGATGCGATTGCCTTGAATATTTGCGGGGTCAATGTTGGATCTGGTTTCACATCCCCGTTCTCCTGCATGATATAGTTTATATAATCCTATTGCAATGTCAGACTTGTCTGATCTTCACATATAAAAGAATAGTCAGAACTCACGATATTTAAGGGATTTTCGATCTCCATCTTCAGGCTGATCATTCCTCTGACCAGATCCTGAGTCGACTGGAGCAAGTTCTTGTATATGTCATCACGATAGGATTTCAGCTCGTCTACATTGTAGCCATTTTGGTGAATAATTTTCATCTGCTTGACAATAGTCGACTTGCCGCTTTCGCCAGCGCCTGGCAGACAGAAACAGATAACAGTCAGTGCGTGATCTCATCGTATATATTAAGCAAAGAAATTCCATACCAAGAAGCAATATCTTGCAGATCTTCTGCGCTCGTTTGTAGTCGTCCTCCAACTCTTTGTCGATCTTGGATGTTCGCCTGCGGCCTTCCGTTGTTGCAGAATCGAAAGAGAAGCAAGCCCCCATTTAGTCTCAATACAGCGTGTATAGATTTGAATCAGTCGTTTGCAATCGCGTCGGAAAAATAGAACAGGATGAATGGATGACGTCGAATCGAAGCCATGAAGCGGAGCGACGAGAAAGAGTTTAAAACCAGGAAGTTCATAGAGAACGGCAAGCATAACCGATACTTTTTGGAAACTGTGGATTTTAACTTTGTTCAAACTTAACAAGATACTCGCTAGTCATGTGACAGCTCGTAAACCTCGGCGTGGAGATTGGGACAAAATAACGACAAAGCGAAAGATATCCTCGCCTAAACCTCGAGGCAGACACGATACAAACCAAATCACTGGAACAGTCCACAAAGGCGAATTTTGTTGCTTGTATAGAGCATCAGACGCGCAATTATCATCAGATAACACAGTATACTCTTGCTTATAATCATGTTATTCGGTGATTCTCTTGACTGTATCTACTACACAGACTTAATAACTACAAATGGCATATTTCATGTAGGTCTGTCTGATCAAACAAACTAAAGATTGACTAAGGGAAAAATCTCAATATATATATTGAGACCAAACTTCGCTAGCACCTCGAGTCGCCTCTCATCAATGTGAACAACCGGTATTCCAAATCCTATATTGTAAAGTCAGTTAGATTTTCCCTCTGCTAATTATCGAGAAAGAGCATTATTTATTGGGCTTCGAAAGGATATCACCAAAGTGATTCAGGTGCATCAATACTGCTTATTTGAATACCCATTTAAGCCTAGATCCAGCAAATGCTGGTATGCCAACGCACATACATGTCTTCTAATGCAATTGCCTGGCCAGTACATACTTTACCCTTTAGAAAAGGATTGGCATGGCCCTAGGTAGTTGCCAAATAGCATGATACGATTAAACAACCGCAAAATGACTGCTTGCTCGTAGTGATCACTTGAGCCAACTTTTGAGAGGAACTAAGCTCTTACTTTGCAAGAGAGGGCTTGTTAGTCGGCCATGCAACGCTTTGGGCTTTTCACTACCATATATTACGCACAGCGATTGACCCCCTGAATTCAAGCAATCATAACGGCGACTTCTACAAAACTTGCAGAATAGATGGCAGACTTTTCAATAAATCTAATCATATCATGTTCTAATACGAATTGTCTAATGATATTGCGTGCTGAAACTTTGACTTATTCGATCTACGCGGCGTCCATCTTTAAACATGTTTCATGCGAAGAACTTTGGAAACCAAGTCCTTATGATACCCAAATGTTCGAAAACCAGAGACGCTGTTAGGTGTAATAGTCGGTTCATACAGTTGCAATGCGATAACAATCACGGTAGTCGGATTATGAACACTTAGATTTTGTGCAGAAGATATACATCTTGTCCATTGATTCATTTAAATTGTTTGAGCAGACGATTGACATTACAATGGACTCAGTAATTCCTACGGATCGAATTTGAAATCAACAAGGCCACATGACTCTAATCTGGAGATATCAGATCATAGTGATTTGACGATACAGGATTAGCCGATATTTTATTTCAGGAATAAACTAGACTAAACATGATACAAAGAGGACGTCGGAATTGATATGAGGGTCGGAGAGAGCATCAGTTTTCTACCGGTGCGATGATGTAGTCATTTATTTAAGCGCCTTGAAAAGGATGGGAGCAGCACACTCTGTGATGCAATGTTGCAAGTGGAAGCTACAATTTCGTTAGATTACACTTTCATCCTGAAAATGCCGGAAGTTGTACTTACAATTCCTCAATGCAGTCTATAATTTGCAACAAAAAAATACAGGTTAGCAAATCTGGCGGACATCAAATATATTAAACCTGGATATCACATACCTTCATCAGATTCGTGATTAGGATCTTCCTGAGCTTTGGTAACTCGCTCAACACATTGTTCAAAATGGTGCTTGAAGGGATGGCATAGCTTGGACTCGGCGCATTCTGTGTAAATAGTCGGTTAGTTCTTATAGACCTATAATAAGAAAGAAGCAAATGGTCGTTTGTCTGAACATTGCGCTTGATTGTCCATGGTTCGTACCTTCCTTGATTTGAGGAAAAACATCCTCAGGCTCCTCCTCCTCTTCGGGTTGGGCCTCTGCCTCTTCCTCTGGTTCTTCTTCGACCTCCTAAATAAAGAATTGTTTAGCACCATGAGATACTATGCCATGCACCGTGATAACTTTGCTTCGTCAATGGCTTCAGAGAATTAAAAGAGTCGTATTTACCTCAGCAGCCTCCTCGCAGACGACCGGAGCGGAAAACGATTCTATGAACTCAGCGAACAGGGATGTGATGGAAGGCATGACGTGTTTTGCTAGGGCCAATTGACAAATTAAAGACTAGGTAGATGTGACCTTCGAGATCAAAATGTCGTCAAATATAACGACTCGCCGTATGGCTGGTTGGTTGTATTGAATTTACTATAGAACGACGGGATGCACAAAAAAGAAAAAATGCATATACTACTAGGCGTTCGTCGAGAACACCGGGCGGATAAAACAAATTGTCGTGGTTTTTTTGCGCAACATCTAACTTCATATTCTATACTTAACACCGACTTTACATTACGGAGCTCAATTGGCGTACCTCATTATCCCGCTTACCAAAAATGTTTCATTGACAGAATTGTTATATTGCAAAAGCTTTGGCTACATATGATATGAGCACAATAATATCATGAGTGCTCAATAGTGCGTGGAAAAGGCTGTTAAACATGCGTGATTGGCCTATCTACAGCACTCGATCGCTAATTGGCTAAAATAATTTTGGCATAAGCATATGTCAAGTTATGCCCTTTATTGGTATGTATTGCAATACCTGACTGGCACGTGACCTTTTTAACGCCTTTGTGAGTTTAGGTACTATCTGTAACAATCGGCAGACGTATAAGCAGGGGTAAATCTTTCAAGTTCTTGTGGCTGATTTGCTCGCGCAGAAATTGCACACCAGCCACATATAGCCACATACTAGTTCGAACGTTTGCTTCCAGTCGAAGGTAGCTTAGAACAGAAGCACGCACGGGCATGATGTAGCATCATCATGAAGAGACCTCCGCTTCCACAATATATATATATATCTATATAAATATATAACTTATCTGTGAATATCCTGGTATTTTGGTAAAATTAGAGTATAACAGAATTTATTTTAAACATAAAAATGCCATCGACGACGCAGCTGATTACGGCAAGTTGTACTTGTTCAAGTTTTGTCATTCGCGCTGGATCATACATTTTCTTGAGATGGGTATGCTTTATTTGTGTCAAGCAGCGGATCGGACTTGATTTTGTTATATTGTAGCTGACAAACTGTTTTAGTTTCCATCCAGTATACTTCCGAATCTATTTTACACTGCAGCGATCATCTACGTCGCTTCATTTCTATATCTCTTCCGAAGCTCGGCGGCCACGTCAAGCAGCAAACCGTATGTCACAATAGTCACCAGCGAGACAACAGTTGATACCAAACCTTTTGATTTAAAATTATCCGGGGTGACTTCAATGTTAACTGAGAAGTCAACCGAGTTTGTGATCTCGAAATCTGACAGTTTGTTCCCTGATCAGAAGAAACAGAACCAACGATCCATACTCTCCGTACTTTTATTGGGTTTACCGCCTACGTCCTTTTCTACCGCTGCAAAGATACTTTTCGCAATTAGTTTTGGTTTAAATGTGTTGCTATTAATGTTTGATACCGATCTAATCTACCATTCCTATTATGTGAACCCTGAACATGATCTGTCCCTCGTCCGTCTGGGATATGTGTCAGACAGCGAGGCAAGTATTCTGATACGTGAGCGTTCTGATTTTCCTGTTGTTCTCAAGTACAGAAAATTGTCTCCTTCAGAATACTTAGCAAAAAGCTTCGAAATCGATGGAGATTCAGATGCGTGGGTGACAGGAGCCACAGTTCCATTTTTGAGTGAAGAAACAGATTACACGGCAACCGTTGTTTTGCGTAACCTGTCGCCTGAATCTGCTTATGGATATTATACGTCATCTCATAATGGATCATTTATTACCGCGCCTTCATCATATGGCAAATTCAGCTTCCTTACTACCTCTTGCATTAAAGCGTAAGATATGTATATATAATCGAGTGCAGTCCAATCATGTTTTAACATAACTTAGACATTTTCCTTATACGCCATTCGATCATCCTCTGACCATCTACGGTTACAGAGTATATTCGTTTCTTCGAGATACAGTCTCGTTTTTTCTCTTTCTGGGCGACTTCACATATGCAGATGTGCCTCGCTTGATGGGTACAGACACTGAATCATATCGCCGATTATACAGACAAGTATATTCGGATTTGAAGAAAACTGGCTATAATGAAGTACCAACCATACATGTCTTTGACGATCACGAGGTTGTTGTTATTGATCTTACATCCGTCACTTTTATTCAACACTAATAAGATCAATAGATCATAAATGACTACGATCCGTCGAGCTTGCGTCTCTATGATGCGGCGATAGATGCTTGGAAGCTCTATCAGCATCACGCTAACCCCGCGCCAGTACGTTTTAACACGACATACTACACTTTTGAGCGACAGGGCATTCCATTTTTTCTTCTGGATACGCGAACTTATCGATCATTGAAGATTGCTAAAGACGACGCAGACAAGACAATGCTGGGTGAGCAGCAGCTGGAAGATCTTTTCACATGGCTAGATGAGAACAAGGCTGCAGATTTTAAGATAGTGGTGTCTTCTTGCCCATTCACTAAAAATTGGCGTGGCGTTGATGCTTTGGATACCTGGGCTGGATATCTGCATGAACGAAAGTACGTGCTCGAGAAGTTTTGGGAGGCAGGAAATGTCATTATATTATCTGGGGATAGACATGAAGCGGCAGCTATTAAATTTCCACCGCCAGATCTTATTGATGATGCCCGTACGGTTTACGAGTTCTCAACAAGTCCCTTCAGTCAGTTTTACATTCCCATTCCAACCCATCGGCAAATGGATAACGAAGATATCACCTTGGTTTACAAGCCAAACGGAAACTCTAAAGTTGGTCAGTATCCCGTTGAAAATATGTTGAGAAAATTGCTAATCAAATTAGGACGTGTCACAATTGATTCCAAACCAAATGGAAAGTCGGAATTATACTACGAGCTTTTTATCGATGGAGAAGAGGTTTGGAACTATGCCATCATTAGTAAATAGTGGGGAGGAAGGCATCATGAAACTCGTTGGATCACAAAATATTTCGCCCTACAACATGATCGTCTTTTAACTGGCAGATTTCTTACTTTTTGTCCCCAATTTAGTTGCAGGGACTGATAGTCCTGCAAGTCTTAATTTCGTATTCTCCTCCTTTTTGGAAAGACATTTACACGAATAAATTAAGGTCGTTCCCCGTCTCATAACCCTTGTCCAAACTATGCATAGCTGCACTTGCCCGGATGACCAGAAATATAACTACTCAAATATATTCTCTATGTTAGCCCTTTACGTCGTAGTCATGAAATTACGTAGTTGACCAAAAACAGCAAACGTGAAGTTCTGAAAGCTACGACATCATGAGAAAATATTGCTTTAACTTTATTTATTTTATATGGTCAAATATATAAAGTAGATGATAGTGATAAGACAAAACCCCAAAAAGATGACATAAAACCAACCCCGCTCAGCAACAGATACAAAAGATAACATCACCAAACATCAAATGGAATTGAAACTGATATCAGTTTCCTCGGCCAGCCCAATATGTTAGAACTAGTTCAAACTCTCCAAATCTCGCTTAAATGGCTACAATTATATCATAGAAAAGAAGAAAAATATCTACATCTTACAGGAGCCTATCAAGGATACGATCCCAATGACCTCATTCAGAAGTGGCACCGTCACTGTCATTGTCATTGCTCAGCCAACCAGCAGACATTTCGACAGCCTTCTCCCAAGACTTGTACATCTTGTTTCTCTTCTTCTGCTCAATATTGGGCTGAAAGATGGTCTGACCAGTGGTGTTAATCTTACCCAAATATTCCATATCCGGCCATATTCCAACAGCATATCCAGCAGCAATGGCAGCACCGAGAGCGGTGGTCTCACGGTACTCTGGTCGCACAACCTCAAGGCCAATGACATCGGACTGGATCTGCATGCAAACGTCGGAGTTACTCATTCCTCCGTCAACATTCAGCGACTTCATCGCGTGTCCACTGTCCTTTTCCATGGCGTCCAAGACAGCTTTAGTCTGAAAGCAGGTGGCTTCAATGGTAGCGCGAGCAATGTGCTCCTTAGTGGTATACTGAGTGATTCCAAAGATAGTGCCCTGAGCGTCATCAATCCAGTAAGGTGCAAAGAGGCCCGAGAATGCAGTAACAAAAATAACACCACCAGCATCTGGGACTTGGCTTGCCAGCTGACCAATCTCGTCCGCCTCAGCGATCATCTTCAAGTTGTCTCTCAAGAATTTAACAGCCGAACCGCCGACAGCAATAGAACCCTCCAATGCGTATACAGGCCGCTGGCCCTTGAAATGATATGCAACCGTAGTCAGCAAACCATTTTTTGAGAAAACAGGCTTCTCACCGGTATTGTACAAGACAAACAAGCCAGTTCCGTATGTATTTTTGCTCATACCAGGCTTGAACGCTCGCTGTCCAACAAGGGCAGCCGACTGATCACCAAGACAGCCGGCGATGGGCAGCCCCTTAAGAGCTCCTTCAGCTATGGTTCCATAGGCTTCGTTGTCGGCCGAGCAGACAATCTGAGGAAGCTGGACACCCTTGACTTCAAAGAACTCGAGCATATAATCGTCATATTTCAGAGTTTTAATGTCTATAAACATAGTACGGGTAGAGTTGGTAGTGTCGGTAACGTATTTCATTCCAGGTGCTCCGCATCCGCCCGTCAAATTGTAGACCAACCAGGTGTCAACAGTACCGAACATCAGCTTGCCGCGCTCCTTAGCCTCGGCCGCAGCCTTGACGTTTCTGAGAATCCAAACGAGCTTCATGCAAGAGGGATAAGTGGACAAAGGAATACCACAGATTTTGTCAATCTTATCAGCACCCTCTTTCTGCTTGAACTGGTGAACCATTCGCGCAGTTCTAGTATCTGGCCACGCAATTGCATTATAGAGAGGCTTTCCAGTATCTTCATCCCAGACAAGCTAGACATCATTAGTAGGAACACAAGAGATGACGATTCAAAAAGAAAGCATACCGTAGTTTCACGCTGGTTAGTGATTCCGATCTATAATCATGCGTTAGACTCGATCTATACATTTTTTTACAACAAGGCATACACATTTGATGTCAGCGGGGTCATTTCCAGCCTCTTTAAAAGCCTTAACGGCACCCTCGATGCAAGTCTTGGCCGAATTAATTATCTCGAACGGATCCTGCTCATGCCATCTGTCAAATCGTTAGCATTTGATTGTCGAGAAAAAGAGAAAAAACTAAAAGCCGTCGAGAAAAGAGGCAAAAGGTAAATTCACATAAAAATCACATACCCGGCATGGGGATATATTTGAGCAAACTCAATCTGGTGAACAGCATGTGGCTTTCCTTCATTATCGAATATGATAAATCTAAAGCTTGTAAGAAGAAAAGTTGCGTGACGTATTTATTGCCCAGAAAATAAGACCAATACCTGGTGGAAGTCGTTCCAGTGTCAAGAGCACCAATGAACGATTTGCGAGACATTTCTAATGGCTATTGTGTTAATTTCCACACAAAAAAAAGGGGACTGTCTATCCGAAGATAGAGATGCCGTAAATGATATTGAAACTAATGAATATGCTACCCAAAAAAAAGGAGAAAGAACTGAGCGTAGAAAATAATATAGAGGGCGCAAGGAATGGAATGGGGAAACATAAGCATCGACTCGAAGTTCGTTGTGGATACCCTAATTGACGAATGAGACAAAGGCAAGGCGCCGTCGGTGCTATGCGGAAAATGGTCTCGGATAACCTCCAAGATACTGGGCACTTTTCTACATGCGCCTGATCGGACTTACAAGTCATCGGCCGAGACAATTCCGCGTTTAATAGATATTCCAGTGTTCAAAACAGAAAAATCTAGAGGGGGGAAAGCAAGAGTAAGTTGAGGGACCGTCAAATTCCCCGCATGATATCATGGACGGGACTCGTCGGGAAATAATGTGCAAAAGTTGGATTTCGTGTGGCCCACACACAAAAAAACCGGCACAGAAGGAGATTTATGCCAATCGGTGCAGCCATACATAACATTGCCAACCAGCAAAAAACTACAGTTGTAGATAACTCACCCATTCATAGCCTCAATTTGAGCCGATTTCCTTCATGACTTTGTAAACTGTCAAGATGATGGTTCCACCCCACTATTTCCTTTTTTATTTGGTTCATCCTGTGCTGAGAGCCGGGATGTCACATGCCTGGCGCATATACGGATAAACAATCTGCCGGCAAGTGCCGGCAGATTGTTTATTTTCTATTTGGTTGCAATCAAAGGTGATCTTCGCCGTTAAAATAGATGACAATTTTTGTGACGCGTTAGCCTGAACAACTAAAACTACTAGTTTCTGCAGAACAAAATATGTTCCTCTTGTGTCTTGTGCGCTATTGCAATTCCTGGACTAGAATACCGATAAAAGCACTCTCACCCAAGAAAAGACCAATATGATTCAAGAGCGCATCTACGAAACATGCTCCTCGAAATAATTATTTCCAATTCGATGAGCATTTGCGTCTGAATCTTGTCTACAAGAGCCAAACACTTATCGACAAGAAGGCTATAATACCTCAGTCGAACCATGCTCGTATTTTTTCTTCCATTCGTTATACGGAGCTATTCGAGAAACGCGAACAAACGCGAAAACTTGTAATTGGACAATGTTCAATTGCATGCTCAAATACTCCACCTGTCGAATGGTGTTTTGATTGCCTCCGAGGTTGTTGTAAAGCTACGCAAAGCCTGCTGAGCTACCTCAGGGCGAATTGAGAAAGCAAAAATAAGCAAATGTCCCAACGATGAATTAACTGAGAAGCTAAAAGAGGTTCGATTGAGGAAGCAGAAACCCTAGCCGACTCTAACCAAGCATAGGTTATGTTGCCGCCAGAATGAGACGTTAATTTGGTGTATTCATCTATAGACAAGTACATGACTTGTTTGCCAATAAAAAAAAAATAAGATTTATTACAAATGAAGAATTACTATAACATGTAGCAGTTTGCAGAATTTAATCAGCGAATAACCAGCGAATGTTCTTCCAAGTTAGCATATCAATGCATCGAAGAGATCAGAAAGTACCACGGCGTCCGTCGAAGTAACAAGATGGTGCGCCGGACGCTTTCATCATGTACATAAGATCCACGTCTAGTTCAAAGACCTAGCAGGATCATATCTGATAGCAACGCATAGGTTTTCATCATGAACAACGAAAAACGTTGGAAGAATCATTGGAGAAAAGAAAAGAAAGAGTAAAAAAAATTCTAGTTGTTATAGAACTATGGTGTCGCGGCAAATACGCATATAGGGATTTATTTAACTGAACCTATGCAATTGATGTTGCAAGTATGGAACTATCAGACTGCTCAGTTACAAGCAGCTAGTCTTAGGTTAGGGTATTGGCAGCGAAAAAATTTAAGACTGCACCACCGTGTTTGAAGGTTTTCTTTTGCGAATCTCGGGCGCGGATAAGAACAACTCTTGTTTTTCAACATGGCGGCCCTCACCGGATCAATGAGAGATTTGATTTTCCGGAGTGGAATCCAATCTCGGTCGTCGTTGTTGAGCACTCTATTTGGAGGAGGAAGCCATCCTCAAGTTCAGCAGCATCGCAACTATCCTGCGCCAGGTCCTAGTGCCTACAATAAAGATTCTTCTATAAGTACGTCTGACAAGAGGATAACAGTGCCACGACTGCAGATGATGGAATGGCTGGGCCCTAAGGATTTAAAAGGTGACCACGTCTCTTCTGTATACTATTATCCTCCAAAAAACCACATTCCGAACTATTTCGAATACACGAAATCAAACATCATTGGACGGGAGATTAATTTGTCGCAGAGACGGGCTCCTGACGGCTCACGTCTTCGCCCTAGACGAAATAACGAGCCGAACTATCAACCTTTTCCGCTTAACAAATATACGAAGACCTCGTTTCTACTGAGCAACGAGCTCAAGGCAAACATCTTGAAGAGTGTAAGAAGCGATAGTACTCCTATCCGACAAGTCAGCTCTATGTATGGCGTGAAAAGAGAGCGTGTTGAAGCTTTGCTGAAGCTAGCAGAAATTGAGGAAAAATGGAAGGCGGAGGTAAATTGATTTATTTTATGAAAGATTAAGCGTTTTGATTCGCATATGATGATATAATGCTTGCAAATACCCTGATGAGACAAAAATTATATTCGATTAGTCTTGAAGACATTTAATGGTTAAAGAATTAAATTTCTCTGAAGCTTGCCATTTTCTCAAGTACAAGTTACTTCGAAGACTGCAGAATATCATAAGATCATAAGCTATCTACGCTGTTGCTAAAGATATAGCATCGTGCTAACTACCTGACTATAGGGGAAAATTGACAAGGAGCTTGAGAAATTCAGCGAGAAAATGTATGACATGCTACCGATAACTAATGCAAACCTTGACTCCGTACTTTACGGGTCGAACAGAAGAGCTGGGCCCGCTGAAAAATATGGAACGGAAAAAACGTCAGAGATTCTTATGCCACAAATTACACAGCAATCCGCGTTTGTGACCGTTGAAGAGAATGCACAGTTCACCGCTGAAGACGCTGCCAAATTTTGGAACATCCAAAGTGCACAGGATATTCTTGAAAAGAGTATGCAGGGAGTAGATGAAGTTGACACGGGTGACAAGACTAAGGTCCTTATCAATGACGAGGGCCGTCATATTTGGAAGTGTACACCAGCAAAAGCCGGGGAAGTTGGCTATCGTTATGGTGCGAGTCGAGACGACAGAAAGAAGAACCGTAAGGTCAAGTTCGATAGTCATGGACGTATGTCTTACGTGGAGGCGTAGTAAGTATGGCAGACAAATTTGTAAATATAGTTAAATTGTACTTATATCTTGTTTCTTAGATATTCTATTTGATGAGCATTGCCAATTATTATTTGTTACTGTCAGTTTAGAGGCAACCGTACGTATTCTACATGTTTTCAACAAAGTTGGCCAAAGCTTCAACCTCACCCTTTTCCCATGAACTGATTTTGCCCTGCCATCTTGCACCCTTTCCACCACCCTTGACATTTGTGATGATTGCATCCTTGATCTGAGTGGCCACCTTGTCTGCATCATCTCCGAGAACAAGCAAGGCCCCCCCAGCTTTACCAGATCCACTTGCCATCACAATGACACCAGATCCAGGAGATAGTTTTCCAACCTCGTTACTGATGGCGCTGAAGTAGTCTAGTCCCCCATCAGCCCTATATACCAGACTTTTTTTTGACTTATCGAGATCGGCTAAAACTCTTTTAGCCTCATAACATGCGATCTCAGAAACAAAACTTTTGTCTCGGCGCATAAGATCTCTAAGTTGAATCTCCATTCTTCCAATTTTGCTTTCTATCTCGTCTGTCTGGCAGGATAATCGAGCGTTCAATGAGCGGAGTAGGTTATTTGTATCTTTGGAAAATGCTCGCACTCGATCACCAACTAAGAAGTGAACTCTACTATTTGTTCCTCGTATAGGCACAGAATGCAACAGCGAAATCGAGTTCATCTCTTTGGTATTCGCAAGATGTGTACCACAGCATCTACACATTTATATCTGTTAGCCAGAGCCAAAACAAGTTAATAAATTTGATTTCTTACGCGTTTGCGTCCATTTCACCAATATGAATGACTCTCAATACACCACGTGCCGCGTCATAATCATCGGGTAGCTTTTTTTTGTTAACGAGATCTTTGTCTGGAATCTCCATCCAGATGTCTACTCCCTTTCTAATGACTTCGTTACACTTGTCCTCGACCTCCTGTAACTCTACCTCAGAAAGCTTCTTGCCAATTTCAATGTATGAAATCTTCTCTCCGAGAGACCACCCCAGTGTCGGAACATTCTGCTGGTCGAGAATGGCAGATATTAGATGCTGTCCACTGTGCTGTTGCATATGATCAAACCGTCTCTTCCAATCAATGCTCAGTGTAACTGGCACATTGGGCTCGATAGGCTCGGACACTCTATGCAAAGCAGTTAACGCATCTCTTCGTACATGCGAAACCGTTATTAACCCATTTTCAGTCTGAATCATGCCAATATCGGCAGGCTGGCCTCCACCTTTGATATGTAAATAAAGACTGAGGCATGCCCATTCAAGCAATCAAAGTATACCTTCAGGAAATATGATTGTATCTTCCAGCTCGACCTCATACTCATTCTTGACGTCCCTGACTTCTCCTTCCGTAGCAATTTTCGCTGCTGTCTTACCCTTCTCGGCCTTTGGAGGAAGAAGCTGCACTGGCCTGCACGAGATAACTCTGGTCGAAAGAGTACGCAAGTACGAATCCATCTGGCAAGACAGAGCACCGACGATTGTGGAGGACATTTTGACAAGCCAATCAGTTATATTATTGAATCTAGCTAATAAATTAATGAAAATATAACCAGGTTCCTGAAATTCAACACTTTAATAACCAATTTAGAGCATTTACTAAAATGAGCGAATATTTATAAAGTTCTAACGTAACGGTGGAGTATAGCGCCACGCACTGCCACATCAGATGGAGGAGATGAATCGCATGTGCCACGCAGCAAGTTAGCCACTGCTTATGGATTCATCAAGTCGCGCCCATTCCATGCGGTGGCCCAAATCACAGGTCCACGTACTCTTCACGACATCGCGCAGCGTTCAGTGTCAGCTACTAGTCCTTAATTTGCATTCTGCAGGCTCCATAAGTATAGTTCCAATTTGCGTCAGTCATTTTATACTGTGATCCCTTGTCTTTGTCGCTGTATGAGAATACCTCGCCCACGATAACTGATGTCACTCCTTTCTACGATTCGGAGCAAGGCAGCCGCCCTTTCGATTTTCGATCCGCAGACAGAACGACCTTCGCGAGATGAGGTATTTCGACAGAGATTTCGATTGCCGGACAATGCTACTTTGCAGGCGCAGATTTCGGCGGAATTCTCCCTCTCGACCTCCAACTTCTATTTTCCTGGCCGCTTGTTCCTGTCTGAGGCTTTCCTAGTTTTTGAAGCCAGTGATGAGCATATTTGCTCTTTTGTCTTGCCTCTTATTGCTATTAGACGTGTAGAACGCATGGCTTCAAAGTCCTATCTGTTTGCACTGTGTGTAACCACCTTCCACAAGATGAAGCTCAACCTGCAGTTTGTTGGTCTTCGATCACAAATCGAGCATTTTTGCGAAAAGCTCAAGGTCAACCTTCGAGACAATGTATCGGACATGCGCTCTCTCAAAAAATTCCTTTCAACTATTTTTTCGGAATATATGTTGGCTGAAAAGCGCGAGCAGGTCCCTGACGGTGGCTTAGGTCAGATTTTCAAATATCCGGGTGATGCAAAGAAGTACACATGTTTCGTATTTGCGTAATCGTGCGGAGTCTAACGACTGTTTTCAGGCTACGTGATAAATCTAAAATGAGACTTTGGGCGGAGTACATGCGAGGTGAGCACACGAGGTCTAATGTCTCTGGTTATCCTGAAGACATACGCAAGCTAACGCTCGAATTACAATAGATCATGGGCGTAACCTCACAATGATAAGGCTCCCGACATTTCACAAATTGATCAGAGTTGGACTTCCTAATAGACTTCGTGGTGAGATTTGGGAATTGACCTCTGGATCGATGTATCTTCGTATGTCAAATCCCAACTTGTATACTTCTTTGCAAAAGGAATACGTTGGACGAACATCGCTTGCCATCGAAGAAATTGAAAAAGACCTTAACCGTTCGCTCCCGGAGTATCCAGCATATCAGTCTGATGAAGGTATCGAACGCCTACGTCGTGTGCTAACGATGTACAGCTGGAGAAATGAAGAAGTTGGATACTGTCAGGCAATGAACATTGTGGTGGCGGCTCTGTTAATGTACGATTCCCTTTATGCTTTTTATAATCTTTCAAGTTGGGAAACTTTCTAATGTCACTATTTGCAGCTATATGAATGAAGAGCAGGCTTTTTGGTCTCTTTCCATGCTCTGCGACCAATTACTTCCGGGTTACTATTCACAGACCATGTATGGAACTCTCCTTGACCAGAAAGTTTTTGAGTCTCTTGTGGAGAAAACTATGCCTATACTGTGGGAGCATCTTGTCAAATCAGATATTCAGCTATCTGTTGTTTCCTTGCCATGGTTTTTGTCATTGTATATCAACTCTATGCCGCTAACGTACGCGTTTCGCGTTCTGGACGTATTTTTCCTAGAAGGAGCAAAAGTTTTGTTTCAAGTTGGATTAGCTATTATAAGGATAAATGGTGAAGAGCTCTTAGACGTGAGCGATGATGGCGCTTTTATCTCGATCCTAAAAGATTACTTCTCGAGACTAGATGAGTCTGCCCACCCCAATTCTCAAAACGAGAAATTAAGGAATGTTACCAAATTTCAAGAGCTTATGGTAGTTGCATTCAAGGAATTTTCTGTCATTACAGACGAAATGATTGCAGAGCACCGTAGGAAGCACAAGAACAACGTGTTGGAGGGTATCGAATCTTTCAGTAAGCGCACACAACTGCGCAACTTGCATCATACTGGACATTTATCGACAACAGATCTGTCCAACATATACGATAGATTCTACCAAGCTCTGCAATCTTCTCGGCTTGGCCTAGGTCCTGTGAATACATCCATGGACTTTAACACATTTCGTGTCTTCCTTTCTGGAATAGCCAAGTGGGCGAAGGAGCCTCATGACTTTCTGCATCGATTATTCCAGCGGTGGGATACAGAGTTACGTGGATCTCTTTCCCTTCAAGATGCTGTGTCTGGGCTAGCAAGTATAATGGAACAGGATATCATGAGCAGCATGGCTTACTTCTTTGAGATTTATGACGAAGATGGAGATGGAAAAGTTAATAGAGATGGCATTCTGCGTATGTCCGAAGGTCTACTTTACATCACTCGAAACTTAATTGAGAGGGTGCAACCCATGGATGGTGACGATAGCGTCAGTCACTCTAATTCCAGTTCTTCAAGTGAAGAACACAATGTCGATCCCACTGAAAGATACCTTTCTGCTGTAAGCGCCTTTATAAAAAGGGCATTCGAATATGCATCACCATCGGAAGAAGACGGCGGAGATGAGAAGTCTCAATATCTAATAGAACCAGTTGACTCTGATAGTAAGGTCAAGGCTAATATAGCGCTCGATCCTTCTCACCCTTTGCATATCACGCTGCCAACATTTCGAATGGTGGTTCTCGCTGATGAAACTCTTGAGCATTTCTTTGCTCGGGATTTCGCAGGCTCAATTAAATTGTCTCCCGCCAAAGGGGGTGCTCGTGAAAAGGGAACCTTGCGTGATTTATTTGACAGTCTTGTCTCTGATAGCATGCGCGTTGCCGGCGAAGTGAAAAGACGCATAGATGAAATGGAGCGGCAAGCTCGAGAGCAAGCCGATCAAGCTATGGAAGCTCAACAAGCCAATCAATCGGGTGTCGCAAGTACTATCAACGATGATGATGACGATGACGATGACGTCGGTGTTGGTGAACATGACCGCGACCTTCTTGCCGGTGCTGAGGTTGAAGGATTGGACCATGTAGAAAAAGTTGAACACCAACCGGAGCTTAGCACCGCGTCCTCGTCGAATACTAGTGAATTAAATAGAAAGAACTCGACTATTGATGACATGCTGTCGTAGCCTTCTTTCAAGGTCAATGCTACTGCCTCTTTTTTTTCCATGATTAGAGGTCGCATCATGCTGTAATTTTCTCCTCGCGGTTTTCGATTTTTTTCCTGTTGGGCTTCAGCTTTTCTGAACTTATTTTGTTTTTATGTTTATGAGATGCTCTTAGATTAATCAATCGCATCCAATAGGACATATCGGATATGGGATATATGGCGCGGATAGTTAATCAAAATTTACTCAAATCGTCTGTCTTCCTTTGTACTTGTTTGCATACGAATCTGTCGTATTTTCCCCCGTCACTGTTTCCATGTCCCGGCGTTCTACATACAGAATAATCTGTAAGACTTAAAAGATTTTCTTGAAATATTGATATATTTCGCTCTATATACAACTAACAACACGGACTTCGCCAAGTATCATACTACGCATTGAAAACTGAAAGGGGCCTGAGAGTGATGAATGTAAATGTCAAAGGCACCAAGATATGAAGGAAACAATACACCATTAGCTTTAAAGCAGGTCCAACCTAAAGCATAGCATAGTCTAATCTCATCGTTATGCAACAATTCCTTCCGTCATCTGCTTTTCCTGAATTACTCCAAGCTTTCATTATGTTGTTGCTGTCGGAAGCAGTTACTTTGGATCGTCATAACCGGTCAATTCAACTCGCTCTCTCTGAGGGACTAAAACGAAGGAGAAAAATTAGAACACAGCTCAAAGAGAGTACCAATGGCGTTTTGCTGATTTAAACCAGAATATAGAGAAATTTTAACTCTTCTCTCTTCTTCTATTCCAGTGACCGTATGAAAGCTACTTACGGGGATATGTCAATTGCACCGGCTCGTGGTCCTTATAAATCAAACGTCTAATAGGCATAACCACACCAAACTCAAATAAAGGGATAGCGACGCCAAGAGCGACGGGCCAGAATAAATGAGGCGAAGTATGAGCTTTATAATGAGCCCACTGTAGACATGTCAGTTCTAAGTTTTGAACGAAAAATTACGTCAATCAGATCTTTTGCTAAATTCAAGCCTTCTTGTGCGGGGGCACATTGTTGACAGAACAATACATACTCTAAAAGGACGCTCATACAAGTTAGGAATCTCGGACTTCATTTTCGATCTCTTTTACGAGAATTGCGAGGCTGATATCAAGATTCAAAAATATATATATGTTCGTGATAACAATCGGTAAAGTTCATTCCCAATAAAGAAATGCGGTATGTGTGAAGTTATCCGAATTTTCATTGGCTTGATGCACAAGTTCGGTAGGGCAAATGTTTACGCATATAGGCATCATCGTTTTTGACGTGACATTACAAGGTGGGTTCATATACATTTGTTTAGGTTTTGTCTATTGAGCTTTGTCTCGACAACTCAGATCGCACTATTCGATAAATAATGAAACATATTGAGAAGTATCTTTTGACAGTTTTCTACAATGTAAAATTTAAGAAATGATGAATCGCCGTGCTTGCATAAATGCCGATGACTCTTATCCCAGAAACTTGCTTTTTAAGTACGCTGACGCCGCATTCTTTTTCTGTTGATCCATGAAACTACTTAGATCCTACCAGCAAATTGTTAGAAATTCAATAATTTTTTCATCATAGTCAGAAATTAGAAAGCAAACCCTCAAGTAATCGCTGGAACTCTCTTCCAGCTTTAGAAACTGATCTTGCATATATCCAAGTCGTTCACCACGCTCATTCAGCTCTTTATCCGAATTACCAAACCAGGAATTGGCTGCTGAGGACTTTTTCTTGTACTCTTCTCGGTCTCTATAATAAGCTTCAACTGCCGGTGCTGAAGAAGTTGCAGGAGAGATTGACGATGCTCTGCGCATGGACTTTGGCTGCGCTGTTCGTGATGAATCTCCTGCGAGAAGTTTTTGTTCACGTTGAGCTCTTTCCATCTCAATCATTGCCTTTGATTTCGGTCTATGTGGACCTCCGACTGTCAAATTAGCAAATTTTATCTAAAAATATATAATCTGCGAATGAATGCCAGCGCAAAGCAAAAAGTGATCAGCAAACTTACTCAGTACATCAAAATCATCTTGAGTAACATGCTTCGTGCCTGATATCCATTGCATTGTAGAGATTACCGGCCGCGGTGGCACTCTTTTGAGAGCGTCGTATAATGCGCTAGTTGGCAATTGTTTGAACGATTTTCCTTTACCAAATATATTGATCAAAGCCGCCTCATTTCTATTGGTACCCAGGAGAATGTCTCCGCTAAGTAGGATTAAACTCCGGTGAGCATAGCGAACATCAAACATATTCTGGACAGGTATATGAGTAATTTCACGTAGAGAAGGAATTGAGTAGACTCTTATGAAACCACTTTGCGTGAACACCACAAGAGCCAGGGTATCGCCCTTGCGCAAATAGGACAGTCCAGCCGACAAGCACTTGTCTTCTAAAGATCTGCTCATAAGCTTTGTTTTCGGAAACTTGACTATACGAATTTCCTCGGTGGTCACAGCTATTAATGCACCATTGATTCGAATTCCCTGCGCTAGCTGAGGAAGAACGCCAGCTGACGCAACCGCTGGCACGCCAGCTTCTGTGTCATACGGGATCAAAGAGACAACTTTTCCCTTCAATGAAAATGCACTTACAAACTCCACTGCATATTTTCCCGGCCCAACAGGTATAACCTTGAATGTTAACAACCGTCCCAAGGAGGTGCCAACCGAAAGTAAGATAGACGAATAGCCATCGCCCTCGAGCATCAAAATCGAGAATTCAATAACAACAGGTATATCGATCTGCGGACTATGAAAATCCATTGTTTGCCTTGATCCTGATACGCGTGAAAACTTCTTTTGGGATCCTGAGGAACCAGATTCTGCCCCCAAATTCGTTAAATCACTCAGGTATATCATCGAGGCATTTCGAAGATCAACAACACAAAGGGCACCGAATTGGTATCCAACAGCTAGAAACCCAATCTCACTATTTTTAATACAAGTGACAGGTCCTTTCTGCGTCGTAAGAATAAACTGTGGTAGAAAGCCTTCGTTCAAGTTCTTGTTAGCTCTATTTTTGATCATAGTGATGGCGGGCACCATTTTGTCACTACTGATACTCATCCGGTGCGTCTGAGAAGCCAGCTCATCATCATGAGATGGTTTGTTAATTCCAAACCTATAAAATACCACTTCACCTGTCTCACAAGCCACCGAGATTTCGCCTGTGTGTCCGGCAAACGAAACATCTGCCACGATGATGTCATGGGCTCTATCTAAGGCTTCGGATATGTCCACTTCCAAGACCCTTGAATTCTCAAGTTCCCCATGCGATGCATCCCAAAGCCTGACACAACCATTTGTGTGGCCTGTCACAATAATACTTCGCAAATCGAAAGATCTTAGTCTTCGCTTCATCGGTGCACCACCAGTCAACATCACATCTTCAGAATTTTTGATGGATTCTATCATGCCTATCCAGTGCTCTCTGCGCATAGCAGCCATAGATAGAGATGTCAACTTAGGATGGATCCAACACAATGAAGGAGGAAATGTCGACGCTACTCCTAGCGTCGAGCCAGATGGGTATTCAATCGAATACAACTCACCGGATGACATGACGGCAATAAGAGCCATCGGGTTTTGATTTCCTGCGTAATGTGGACCCGATCGAGAGATCATAACGAAATCCACAGGATCGGATTGACTAGAGACAGGATAGATACGTTGACGTTTAGGAAAGCTGTAATGATCTGCCATTGCCTGGTATGAAGTTACCTGATATAAGGGAGTTGTTCCAAAATCCATATATGTAAGCCCATGAAGTGGAACATCGCTAGATTCACCTCCTGCGATCACCAGAGCTGTGTCTTCTGGATTTATACCACAGCACCAAGCGATTTTGTAGATTGGCTCACGCCGCGCAGAGGGATTATCAGCAGACATTACCGCAGTAACATGAGCGCTGGCTGGATGATTAACATCCGTATTCTCTAAAGTACGTGCTTGTATCAAGACACCTTCCTTTGCATCCCAGAAGACTAATGAGCCATCTTCGTAAGCTGTAAGAATATGATGGCCGTTCGGATGCCATGCGCCTGTAGTCAAGAGAGGATATCGTGGTATCGAGAGTCTCGACGAGTGCAGGTCACCACCAGGTGCTCCAGGTGGTAGCTCATATCGCAAGGTATGCAATATGCGGTTTTCTGCAACAGAATAGATAAGTGCACATTCAACGTATCCGAACAGTATCACTGACAGCGATCGTGGATGCAACGCTATAAACACTACCGGCGACATTCGCGACATTGGGAGAGCTAATTTCTGTAGATTGCCAATTTTTAAAGGAGTTTTGCAGCATCTATCAATATCGTATACTATCGTTTGACCGTTATCCATTCCAATGAAAAGCCAGTCCAAAGACGGATCACTCTCTATAGCTGTTATCGGGTATGGCGGTTGGAAAACTGATAATATCTGCTGTGTATCCAACGAAATCACAGTTACAGCATTGTTTTTATCAACCGATACAACATAAAGCGATCGAACAATGCGTAGATGGTAAATTGGAGTGCCGGGACTCAAATCAAAAGTAACCTCGACACCCGGCTGACCAAACACATATATTCGACCAGAGTCGGTGCCTGCTGCCAGGAGACCCTGCACTGAATCATACGCCAGGACCGTCACGCCGCCATTAATTCCAAAGCGGGAGAGCTATCAGAAATATTAATGCATATACTCATGCTTAGTAGTAGTATAGAAGATCTTCATAACCGATCATAAGACATACATCATCTAATCCGAAAACCTCCGGCGACAAGCTGGATGAAAGATCTCGCTCGCCTATTGCTTTGAACTTATTAAGCATGGATTCTGAGCGATATATAATTAGACTTGTATACGTAGCAGGAACGAGCTGAACAGAAGAATATACCACTTTGTCAGCGATACCGCGCTATATCATGAAAAGCTGTAGAAAATGGGTATCGAACCTTCGTTGTGCATGTGAAGTTGCTTCAACCTCCCAAGGCATTTAGCGGAACAGTTGGCTGATTAACGTCACTTTTACTTTCAACAAAATCACCCTTCACAACTTATAATTTAAAAGCCTTTTGAAATATCAGATATCAATGAATTTACTGGTTACTTGTAACTTTTTGGTAAAGCAGATAATCACAAATCAAATGGACCATGAAATGAATGAAACAATGATAAGATAGTTGTATACAATTACTATGAACTTTTTTAAACCTTGATAGCCGCTTCCAAAGCCTTGGCTCTTTTCTCCAACTTGGTGACAGTCTTAGTTCCCATAACACCACCACCCCATTTACGTCTAGCATCTTCATGCTTCTCGTTAAAGTTTGACTTGATGGCGGTGATAACAGTGGCCAATTCAGCCTTGTCTTCTGCTCGAGTCTCGGTAATAGCCAAGACCGACGAAGTCTTCTTGTGGACAACAGTTCCAAGTCTCGCCTTACCCTTGACAATGGCATAAGGAACACCCATTTTTCTAGCAAGAGCGGGAAGAAAGACGACAAGTTCAATGGGATCGACATCATCAGCGATGAGAAGAAGCTCAACCTTCTTGTTCTCAATTAATCCGACAACGTGATTCAAACCGTACTTGACAACATATGGCTTAGAAGAAACCTCCTCCTTCTTCTTACCATCAGCAATAGCAGCAGCCTCGTTAGTCAATCTTTCCTTCTTCTCGACCTTAGTCTCAGGTCTGTACTTGTTCAAGAGCTTGAAAACCTGTGTAGCGGTGTTCTTGTCCAGAACAGTTTGGAATTGAGCAATAGCCGGAGGAACTTTCAATCGCATCTTCAAGATCTTGCGCTGACGCTGTAATCTAACATACTCAGGCCACTTGACGAATCGCGAAAGGTTTCGCTTGTGCTGGATGTCTTGTCCAATACCGAAATTTCTCGGCTTTCTCTCGATAAGAGGATTCTAAACACTGTAATCAGTATACACATAGCTTTAGAGCATTCATACCGGAACTAATAATTACCTTGGCAGCCTTACTCGCACCAGCCTTCTTAGAAGGGAATGGAGAAGCGGCAACTTTCTTTCCTTTTGGCGGCTAAGTCATCGAGGAAATAATATTAGCCTTTTTTCATGAAAATATTTCAACAAAAAGCCATTATCCTCTATAGTCCAACGGCGAAGCACACTGGCAAGCAGTGACAACACACAAATGGACTAAGCCTATATCTTTGACAGAGAGAGACAACGAATCTCTCAGCCATCGTAGACTAAGTAGTCTCAAATCTCAACGATCTCAGAACTACACATATTCGCGTACTCAGAGCGTAAAACAACTCAGAATTGTATCGAAGATGCTGGCTATTTTTGTATTCTTTTTAAATTGAAGAAAAACTCACCATTTCGTTTATCTATTAATTTCGTAGATATATATCGATTGATGGAGAAAAAGGTTGAAGTAAACGAATGTAAAATATCAATTCCTCTCGCCAATTTACTCGGTGTACAAGTCTAAAGCGATCGTGACTGTCAAAAATAGTTACACGAAATTTATTAAAGTAAACCTTGTGATAACCCTATTTGAGCTGTCAGGGCTTGTATTTGGCTAATGCCACAAATGTCACCCAACTGTTAATAAATTTTGTAGATGTCTGAGCACGTGCGCTCTACTACTTATTGAACTGAAGCGGTGTAATAGCTAATGGTAGATAGCTAGTGGAGATGTCAAGTCAAGATTATGCCATGCTGCGTCAAGCACAGATCCACGACCAGTAACAAATCTTCTAGATAGTAACGCAGGCGCACTTAATTCTGGACCGATTGAGTTCAATTCGTGCTACATCTGTATTTTTTTAAGACGAAGGTTCTCTTTTTGAGGATACAACGCCAGAGTTGCTTAGCTTTGAATAGCTAGTCATGGTAGGCTACGAGAAGATAGTCAAGGTATGACATCCAGCTAATGTTAGACGGATGAATTTATGAATACTAACAGACTAAGGGTGCGACCAAAATAAAGGTATATTTTCATATGATTGGCTCGGCTTTTAGTCAGTGGTGCATATGATGAAATGCGTTAGCAGTTGGTCGCCGGGCGTATCGCGAAGGCATCTGTTGGCGGATGCGAATGTATAACAATTGATCATGGCTAATAAGTTTAGTTGGCCGCACCTAAGGCTAAGTATATCGAACCGATTCTTGCTGCGAGCGACATGGTCTCCATCGATGAGATCTTTCGATGTCTTTCTATCCGCCTGCGAGACAGTGCGTGGACGGTATTGGTTATTTGTGATCTGTTGTTGTCCATCGCTGACGACTTTTATAGACAGTTTATAAAGGACTAATAGTTGTGCATATTATGATTCGAGAGGGCAAGAGAGATGTTGCATTGGAGTATTTAACGCATCATGCTCGGCTTCTCGACTGTAAACATATGGCAACTACAGGTTCGCGATACAGCCAGAGTATCATAAGGTACAGCCGCTACCTGCAGGAGAGAGTAAAGCAGTTTGCTGTTTTGAAAGTCGACTATGTCCGAAACAAGAAAGACGGTTCGAAGCAAGGACGTCTGAGAACTCTACCAGTAGACAAGGGTCTTCTTCGAGAAGTGGAAGGTGTTCAATCCCAGCTCAGTTACTTGCTTCAGTGTAAATTTCATTCGAGTGAGGTCCAGGAAGATATAACTCTCACCTCGTTCCGGTTACTGGTCTACGATCTCCTCGCGCTTCATCAGACTGTCAATGAGGGTGTTATCAACGTATTAGAGCACTACTTTGAGATGTCACGATTTGATGCTGAGAGATCTCTGGAAATTTACAATATATTCGTTGGGCAAATGCATGGCGTTGTGGAATATTTGCAGGTCGCACGGAAGCTGGAAGCATCTACTAAACTTCTTGTACCTAACATCAAGCACGCACCTACTTCACTCACTAGTTCACTTGAAGAGTATTTGAACGATCCGGATTTTGATGTAAATAGACGTCAATTCCTTGCTCAGCGGGAAGCAAAACTTGCCTCAGGTTTGCCACTATCAGCTGATATACGTGCGAACATTCCGACGTCACCTACGAAACCCAGTACGGCTGGCTCGCAGGAAATTTCCAGTAAGACTAAAATGTCACCAGAACAGCAACTTATTGACTTTTTCTCCTCCATTGAAAAAGAAGAATCAGTTTTTCCGTCTACATCAGGAGAAAATCTATTACAAAACAACGGAATGCCGATACAGCAGCAATACTTAGAGCAGCAAAAGCCGATCGACAAGGATTACACTGGAGCTGGGTTTGGCGGGTACAGTGCTCAACCCCAACAGCCAGCAGCAATTTTCACGCAAGGATACTATGTGCAGCAGCAGCCTGAGCAAATACCTGAGCAAGGCCAAATGCAGTCTCCTTCAGCCCTTCAACCGCAAAAAACTGGTACCAATCCTTTCCGGCAAAGCACGGTGTTCTCTAGTATAGCTCCTACTCCTACTGTAAGCGGTACAGCAGGCAAAAATAATCCTTTCACGAGCAATGGGCCAAACTATTCTAATGGCTATTCGAATCTGGGAAGTGTTCCAGAATATACAGGAATGATGACATCTTCTCAAGGAACGCCGTCTGCAATGGCCCCAGTACCATTGCAGATCAGTCGCACAGGAACAAATCCATTCGCTCGCGCAAACACAGGAAACCCAGGCACTGCGCTCACTGGGATGAACGGAGGTTTAGCGAAGCAGAACACTGGTAATAATCCGTTTCGGCAATCTCAGGCGTGGTAGTATATACTCAAGGGCGCTTTTTGGAGTAAATTTAGTAGTTAATTGACGTGCTATTTACAACCCATTACTACTTAAGAGAACTTGGCCTGACTGAAATCAAGTTCTATTAATACGTTAGCAACCTGCAGCTCACTTCAAAGCCAATTTCAAAAATAACAGTTGTAGAACACTCAAGACTTAAATAATGAAGAAGTTATTTGACTTTACCTGGATGCTGTTGCTGAAATTTTTTCAGGATCTCCTCCTTTTTCAGCTCATCGCTTGACTTACCGCCCATTTCCTTTTGTCGCTGATCAAACATCATCTTTTCAACCATTCCCCTTGTTTCCCCATCCAGATCACTTAATTTAGAATTCTCAGGCTGTATTCGTTTCACATCAATCTGAGGAGCACCTTTAACGACGCAGCTCCACCACTCGATTTGATTGACTTTTGTAAGTGTCACAGCGATCTCCTTTTGGTCTTCGAGCGTCCACGTTGATTCGTCGGGCTTGACAGGCTTGTAAAGTTCACCCTTTAAAAGCGGTTCTTCCACTCCTTTCAGCTTAATAGAGATTGTATTGCGTGAGATAGAAATCACAAGATCCCGTGCGCGAGTGCCTGCTGGAACAGGATATGTAAGAGTGATCTCTTCAAGAGTCTGATTCCAAATATAGGGTAGTTCAGCCTGTTCCGCCTGCTCTTTGGCAATGGCAGCTGCCTCGTCTTCTTTTGTTGGTTCGGCCATTAGAGGTTTTTTGTAAAAATCAAATTTTCAAAAAAGTTTCTAGAAAATAATAGGTTGTGGAGAGCGCTTAAAGTAAGAGAAGTTATCTTTCTGTTTGTGTAAGAACACAAATTACGGTGGGATCGATAATATGCACCAACCGTTATACAAGATCACCTCCCATCTACATTCCTCCACACATTAACCCATTTAGGTCAACAATGGATACATCGTCGCTTCCTGTGGAGGCTCTGGAGTCGCTACGGTTACGACTATCGCATGTATGCTTATTTAATATTATAAAACATTGTCGATCAAACTTGCAGAACTGAACACTAATGGACAGCTGACACACTGGCTGAATCATCTTCATTCGGCCGTCCAGCAACCTACTCTTCCGTCCAGGTTAGTAACATATGTGACGTGAATAGGAGTAAAATACTAATAACTAGGCCGACCTTGCATACTCAGTTCACGATTGTGTTGAAGCAGCTTACATTCCTCTCACTAACACTGTCGCAACATCATGATATTCTTTCTACTACAACAGCATATCCACTTCCTTCATTCCCTCTGCAAACTGAACCAACTCTAGCACCGACTCTGTTACGGAAAAAGCCAGAGCCAGAAGTAGACGAATGGATAGTCCAGGGCAGAAATGTCGGCCGTGAAATATTATCTGACAATGGCGCAGGGCAGAAGTTACGCGATGCAGACGAGAGCTGGATGTGGGCTCGAGAGATCATTGAGAGCGAGCGGGAGAAACGCGCTTGGGAAGGAACCTACACAGCAGAAGAAATTATGTCCGGGCAGGCGGAACGAGAACAGCAATATCAGGATGCAAGACCGGTGGAGGAAGAACTGTCGGTTGAACATGTTCTGAGGTACATGTACCAAGGGATTGATATACACGAACCAATGCGGAAAGTCTCAAGCACGCGACCAGCGGTGGGAGTGAGGAAGTAGTTGTAGTATATAAATATATTGTGTGAAGGAATATCGTTTTTATCTGATATTACATTATAAATATTTACAATGGCTATGATGATATTCTGGCAACAGACAGCATTACACCTCTATTCAACGCTTATTTTCTTTTTTTCTTCTTCAACTCCTCGCCAACAGGTTTTTGCACGTTCCAGTATAAAAGCATCTGCCCAGCTAAGATTGTGTTCAGAAAGGCACTAGCTAAGACAATGCCCATTACCAACGGGTCGTCCACCTCTGTCGCCGTCGTGAAAATTCTGGCCACGGATCCAGCGAGATAGCTGAACACTGTAAGCGCACTCAACTGTCCCGTACTGGATCTCTTCAAGTTTCCTACAATCTGTAGGAATTTGCTCATCAAGCTGAGCGGAAGTGCGGCGACTAGCTGCAACTTTGCAAGCTGTGATGTAGAAACCATTTCCTGCTTTCCAAGCAGCGCAATAGAAACGCCAATAAAACCGATACAGACATTGAAAAGCTGGATGAATGGTAATCGTGAATATATGCAAACCAAGATACATATGGCTATATTTTGAACGGCAAGAAATCCCATTTCGCCGTATGTGCTGAAAGGAAATCCCTGGCGCACGTTATACGAGAACGTAATCAAGTATCCTATTGTCTCAAGAATACAGGCAATGAGTGAGATACCATCTGCGGAACGGGACTTCATCAACTTAATCAGTTGAGGAACCTTCAAAACCGATCCAAACACAACTATTCCTAGACCGATGCACTTGGAAAGTAGCAGAGACACGCATTCCTTTGACGCGGTTAAAGACGCGAGAGAGGCTGCACACCGCTCTCCTACCAATGGAACAAGCAGTGGCTCAAAGTGCGTCGTGACAGAGGCGAGCGACATGGTGTAAATTCGATTTATTTCTCGAACAACCCTTTTGAATTCTCGAAATTGCGAAAGCTCTATCTGAAGCGACGCTATAACGAATGATGCCTGGGATTGTTTGAAAATGCAACGCTGTCCTTGATGTTTTGTTCGCTTCGCCCTAAGGAAAGTGACATTTAATCTACCCTGCTTGGAACATTAACGGTGCGGAAATCTAATGTAGTCGGCGGTACCTGAACTACTTTTCTCACACATGCTTGAACTGCTATAAGAAATTTTACAAGAGCTTGATTATAGAGAGTAGACTTGATATACCAATTTCCTCTTACTATACAATACAATGTCAGGTAAATCAAATTACAAACTGTCGAGAGCGTGATAGTGAAATAGTGGTCTGACAAGAAGTCTAGTCGAGGAAATTAAAATAAACGGATTTTTGTTCGATCTGGACGGAACGCTTATAGATTCCGAGAGAGCGATCATTGCTCATTGGACCAATTTTGCTCTAGAGCACGGCTTAGTTGCAGAGGAGATTCTCAAATCCTCGCATGGTGTCCGCTCGATTGACGTTATTCGGTTGTATCTGCCGCACTTGGCCACTCAGGAACACGTCGCCACTCTCGAGGGTCGTCTTCCGGGACAGTATGGACACATTACGGAGCCTGTTCCGGGAACACACAAGCTTATTGATGCCATTTTGAAAGGCCACGATGTGCTAGAGACCCGTAAGCCTCTGTGGGGAATCGTTACTAGTGGCACCTATGGCCTGGCGACTGGGTGGTTGGGAGTGCTCGGCGTAGAAAAGCCAGAGATCTTTGTATACGGCGAATTGGTCAAGAAGGGAAAGCCTGATCCAGAGGGATACCTCTCTGGACGCGCACAGCTCGGTCTAAAAGGAGAATCAGATGTAGTCGTCGTCTTTGAAGACGCCCCTGCTGGTGTCAAGGCCGGCAATGCTGCCGGCTGCGTCACTGTTGGGCTCTGCACAACAAATACTGCCGAGACATTGAAAGCGGCAGGTGCTGACTACATTATTAAAAATATGGAAAGCGTTGAAATTGTAAAAGTGGTTAGACTAGGATCCGGCGAAACCGAGAAGGCTGAATTTACGATGAGACTGACTACGTTGTGAGTAACCAAACTGCAGGTGCCTAAAGTACGAATCTGGTCGGTCGTATTGCTTTTCAATCGACTTGATAGTAACGGCAAGCAGCTTTTCAATTATATAGAGATAGATAGACCTTCCCGATATTGTTGACGGGAAAATGATCAATACCATGAGCAAGAACTTGGATTATAAACACAACCTTTTACTTTTGTTTTGCTCCAACAATCAGCCGAAACAGCTCGAGTTGCCTTGATTAACCGTTAGCCAGATACAACTCCAAAATGGTCTGGAGTGTTATCGCAGATTGAACAGGAGCATAAAGAAACTACCCAACTCTGCTCTCGCGATGCAAATTTTGTAAATCAGCCATAGAGTGCCGTCAGATCAACCCCTAGATGGCGACATGATTTTAAAACAACTTCAAAATACGGTTACAGATATCAATTAATGGAAAGGTATCAACTCTGTGGAAGGGCGCAGCAAAACGCCCAGCAAATTGTCAGAAGTTACCCGGGAAACGGAATGAGCCTTGTTCATTTTGGTCGTTGAACTGTGGTAGACATTTGTAAGGGAAATAAACTAATATAACGAAATTCTATCGTGGAAGATATTCCGTGAATAGTAAGGTATATCAGGGTAACATAACATCATTGTTCTCGTCCATTTTTAGAGTTTTTTCGTTATATCGAGTATCATTATATCGACAGTTGATCGTATTACCCTCCTTACTCGATATCTAATCATGAACACCGAAACCTTCGCTCTCGTGTTTCTACAAACCGCTGTCAACAATAGAGGCCGACACATTAGTTCAGGCCAAATATGTCAGTGGAGCATACGACTTGATTAGCAAAGCGAATGTAGATTATCGTTTAGCCAATGCAAGATAACAGCCCTTACCCCGCTTCATGAAGGCATACGCTCAGCAGCCTGTGGAACAGAGATGTTGTAGCATGCATAAATTTCATCCACATTCTAAACGGGTACCGCGAGAATGATGAGCATCCTGTTCGGTTTTGTCGCGAGTCAAGCACAGATGTATTTAAACAAGTGGAGTGATTCAATTGTGAATCGCTCCATCCGGTCGAGTTATCGCTCGTCCATTTTTACAGATGTATTTTTCGTTATATCGAGAGTTGATCGTTAAGTCAACGTCTGTAAAGTTGACCTGAGCCCTTTTTGTTTATGTCTGGCTTATCTCTGATGTAAGTTTATAGAGCTGCTATGCCCTCGTGAATTCGACTATTTGTTGTCGTTTAAAAGCTATTCATATACAGAATATTCAGAAGTGCTATAATCACTAAGTTTGAATAATTTCAGTTCATTTGCATCATGGCTGAACTTCCTTCCGCGATCTTTAATGATACCGACCCAGGTTGGACCATCTCCGGTGGTGATCCCCGTGATACGGACGTTAATGCTGCATACGTTCCGTCGGGATTCCACCAAGTCTGGATTATGGCCGCCACTGTCTACATTTTCCCTATTATCTCAGGTCTCGGCCTGTTCTACGCTGGTCTGTGTAGAAGAAAGTCCGCAGCGACTATCTGTGGCAATGTATAGGTGTTTTGGGTGTAGGAACTTTCCAGTGGTTTTCTGGGGATGTTCGCACGCCTATGCATCTAATGTTTCTCATTTCATTGGTACTCTTAAGAATTTTTGTCTGAGAAACTTGGTTGCTGAGCCGTTGTTCTTTCTGTATCGGTGCATGTTTGCTCTGTGTACTGAGATGATCATAATCGGTGGTGCTTTCGAGAGATACAGAATGGTTCCATCTATGGTCTTTGCATTCTGGGGTACTATTGTGTACTGCCCGATCGCATGCTGGACATGGAATGTCAACGGATGGCTGTACGTTCTCCCTGCTCTTGACTTTGCCGGTGGTGGTCCTGTACACATCAGTTCTGGTGTCGGTGCTTTTGCCTACGCTTTTGTCACTGGAAAGCGATTGGAACATGACGGAGGAAAAAGGCGCAATCACAAGTACTTTCCCCACAAACCTTCGCTTGTGTTTGTTGGCACATGAGTGAGGTGATCTGGTTCGGATGGTTTGGACTCAACGGTGGATCCACCTCGGACGATTCTGCTAGAACTTCCTATGTCTTGATGAACACTCATCTCGTTGCCGCGATGAGTATTATTGGATGGTCTATGATGGACTTCATTTTATACAAGGGCCGCTTCTCTGTCCTTGGCGCTTGCCAGGGCTGCATTGCTGGTCTGGTTGCTATCACTCCTGCTGCGGGTTTCGTTCCTGTTTACTTTGCCTGCATTTGAGTTTCGTGATCGTGCGTATCTTTGAGAATATCAATGAGTGGCTGAGAGTCGATGAAGGATGCGAAGTTTTCAAGCTGCATGCCGTTGGCGGAATTTGCGGTGCGTTGATGACCGGTCTTTTCGCTGCGAACTGGTTTCTCTGCTCGACGGTGCAACTGACGCTGCTAGATGGGTTGACCACAACTACATTCAATTTGCATATCAGTTGATTGAAGTTTGCGCTATTGTAGGCTACACCTTTGTCATGTCTGTCGTTCTTCTTTTGATTATTGACCACATTCCGGGATTCAAATTCCGTGTCCCTGAACACCAGGAGATCACTGGCCTTGACAACCATTTGTTGTTCGAAGAGGGAATGAACGACTTCGAGTTAGACGGTATACTCAAGAAGGCTGTTTCATGAACGTTTCTATTAACGACGCGCTCATGCCTCGGGATATTACGGAAGAGGACGCTTCTGCTGGCTCCGAGACTAACAAGAAGAGCGCCGAGGCTGCTGCTGAGGCCTCGGCTTAGTTTCAAACTTCTTTCTCTGTAATCCTTGGTTTTGGTGTATAATACGATAAATAGCCACATAATAATAACTAACTAATATTCTGTTATGTCTTGTCTTGAGTATGTTATTTGAGCAACATTTTAGCATCAATCATTGTGGTGTCTTGCTTATTTGCACTGCTTAATTTGGGCAGCAAGGCCACTCTCGGGGCTCGCCAAATTAGGTTTCAGCCACTGACTCATTGATTTGACCTCTATTCAAAGTTTGATCTCAGATCAGCTCCTGATTCATGCTGATTTGGTTTTCGTATCTGATTGGACTTCAAACTCTATTGCTAATGTTAAATTCCTGTAGACGACAATTCAAGATGAGGATATACTGGGTTCACTATGACGATGGGAATCTTGAGTCACTCGTGCACACGCGTCGCTGCGGACGTGCCCGTATAAAACGAACAGTCCAAAAGTCAAAGCAGAAGATATGCAGACAAGAAAAAAGAAAAGTCTGGCCAAGTCGGCCATCATTGTCTCTCACTGACCACCCGATATCTCTCGGGCTGCATTAGTCTGAAGCTCTCTCCAGCATCTCTACTGGCATCACCACTGCGTTCAGGGTACCGATGTTCACAGCTGCATTGCAACTTCTCTGCGGCTCCTGGTCTGTAGTGTTTGTCTCGTCAGCATTTTGCATCTATACGCATCTCTTAGCCGAACGTGTGATTGTGTAATATTTTCTTCTCATACAGCCAGCAGGCAAGGCAGTGATGAATACTTGTTCTGCAGTAATCACCTTCGCCTTCGTTGGTTAATATTACTAGTAAACTTTCCGGTCTTTATCACAATCGTCACGGTCACAAGCAGGAGAGGTCGCAGCTATGGCAAAACTGTTACCCAAAGGTGAAAGGCAAGATCAAGGGCAAAAGGACAAGACAAAAGTCGTCTAGTACTGAGCAGCCGAGCCTTTGTTCAAGTTCAAGATCCCTGCTGCTGGTATCCTGCTGCTTTTTCTTTTGCTTTTGCTACGCAGCTTCCAACACTCGTGTCGACACTAAGAAAAAATCAAACTGAAAGAGGCTAGCAATTTTTTTGAAGATAAGGTACCAGTACTTTCCCGGAAATAATTAGAAGAAATATGGCAGCTAATGCTTTGGAGATGGGCCGCAAATCGTGAGTTGTATAGACAGGGTTGTAAGTATAAACCTTAATAACTGACATCCTCGAATGCGGACCCATGGCAGATTACTTTCCCGGACTCGCTTGAGGCACACACTACAGTCAATCTCGATATAACGATATTTGATATAACGAAAGTTCATTGCCTGTTTCGTTATATCTCATATATTACCGCCGTTTGCTAATACTGAAAAGTAACCAATAGATGGACGTCATATGGCATTTACTTAACGGCACTATCACATCTCCAGTTTATCACAGATTTATCTGGAATAGCGTTCAAAGAGCCCTCAGGCAAGGCAAAAGGCGTCGCAAGGCGCTGTCATCTGGACCACGATGTTTGAATATTCATCTCGAAGCCTTGAAGCAATCGGGTCCAACAATTTGCGGCTTATCGCGGCTATAATAAATTTGGAAAGTGTGGCTTGACACTTTTTAGAAGAGATGGAAGCTTCGCTAAAGACTGAATCATTCTGAGCGAGACGTGCGCACCTGCCTCTTGTATGTAGGCGCAGCACAGCCTATCGTTAGTGAGGCTCCGCGGTCGCGCCTTCCATCCTTCAAATGCTGATCATATCGCCTCGCAATGTCTTATGGAGCCAGCCACGGCAGTGAGCCGCAGATTTGAGCCGTTCGCGTGAGTGGCTCCTCCTCTATCTGATGATTTCTGTGGCTGGCCTTCATCATATGCACGGAATTGCTTGCTTAGCTATTTGTCGTTAGCATTCGCCTTCTGCCAGTAACCTATTATCCGTAAAGCTATCGCTTTTGCTCTGACGATCTGTTCGTTGTCAAGACAGTCTGAAGTATGTCTCACATTTGTCAGCTCCGATAATTGAGGATCATTGAGAATGAGCCTAGATAATGGAAGAAGCCGTCAAAAGCAGTGGCTTGTCAGAGACAAAACTGTCGTCATAGAACATGTTGAAACATGGTTCTGGATACAATACGAGGTGAACATGATTAAATAAAAATAAACTAAGAAATACGCCATACAAAAAAATTGGTAGTAGACCAACCTATTATTGATACATGAATTACTAGTTAGCGTACAATACGACTTCCACTGTTTGTGTTCCTCCTTCTTCGATCACTTCCATCTCAAAGTTCTTCTCTACAGATATGTTCTTCTCTAGCCAGATATCATCCACCTCCTCGTACCATTCTGTTTGTATGCTGTTTGCGCAACACACACCTGAGTCAGCACTGCGCGCGAACAGCACTCTGCTAATTGTTTTTCCTGTAATCAATTTCGCAGATAACTGCCTCTTCAGATGTTCTGTCAGCACGTCTTCTTGATCGACCTGCCAGTATAACTGCTGAGCTTGCCTTATTCGTGGTATCCGCACAGCCTTGTACACCCGTCTGCTGTAGTCTTGTGATCCTCGTCGGGTCACTCGCATTTCCATAAAATCTTCCAAAGGGCCAGCCTCTGTATATGAAGTCGAACGGGAAATGCTTTCAAGCGAGGGCGGAAATTGTCTGACGGGCATGTCTGCCAACAAATGACTCTGCGCAAACTCACTGCTCTCAATCTGGAGCTTCGTTTCGATTAAGATCTGTGGAGTCTGTTGCTGTAGATGTGCATGCGAGGTTCCATATAAGTTCTCGTGATACCGCATCCCTACCACGCCGTTAACCTCGCTGTGGCCCTCGTTCCCATCCTCATTATTGCTGGGACCTGCAAAATCATTGAGTTGAGACGAATTTATTATTGGTTCATATGGTAAAGGAATGACATCAGACAGATGCTTGTTGTAGTCAGCGGCACTCGGAGTAGGCTGAACTTGCAGTTGTGCATCCGAGAATGATCTGTGGTCTGTCATGGCCTCAGACTGAACTGACGAGCCCCAAGACAAGATCGATGACGACGTTGATAGCTTTGAGTTCTGTGCAGCAACCCGTCGGCTCTTATAGTTTCTAGATTGCTCCGAGACAACTGACTCCTTTATCATGACGGGACTTATGTACGGATTGTCTTCCGGATCGGCTTGGTACCAGAATGGCGTGTATGACAGTGAAAGCATTTTCAACTTCTGTGACTCTCGCAATCTGCCATCCGTCGGCGACTCGTTGGATTCTACGTCTTCGTTGTCAGTCATCGACTTGCGCTTTAGATTCTTCTTGGCCTTGGGAGCTGCTAGTTGCTGTTTACGGATTCTGCTTATCTTTCGATTGGCGCCATGAGCTCGCATAACTACAATAAGGCAGTAAGACATTTCCATAGTCGTCAGATCGAGCCTATTCTTCAGCGGGTCGATAACTTGTGTCATGCACACCAGCCTAAAGGGAGGCGATGTCATTCCCCCATGTATATACACATCTGAAGTGCGGAATCTGAGCTTGAATGCGATTTTCTTTCTCGGGGAACTATTTTCAGGCATTGGTCCATCGTCTAAATCGTTCATTGAATAAGTGTCTCGTAAGGAATCTACCCTCCACGTAACTTGAAAATAATCTATTCCCTTCTCCGTCAACCGGCAACTTTCATCCTTGTGTTTGCTTCGATCTTTCAGCATGTTAGTATGACCAACTTGCTCGCTTGCTCACGTCCTCAAACCTTCCTTACCAAAGTCAATTGCGTTCTCACAGTTCCCGCGTTCTTCACGCCACTTCGCCCATATCTCGTTCTTCTTCTCTCTGTGCTCCTTCTGGTCGCCAATAACTCTAACTGTAGTGCTGTATGCCAGAGGTACTCCATCGACCGGCGGCCGTGTATCTGCCACTTCGATCTCATACGACGTGTCCACATCCAAGTATGTCACCGGGTCTTTGTATTCTCTTTTTGTTGGAAGATTAGCGGACATCTGCAGCAATCGAACCCGAAATCGGCCAGCCTCTGGCCCAGTGTCCAGTCCGCCGGCTGAGACAGATGCAGTAGCCGTACACGCGTCACTGGAACCTTCAGCTAGATATCCGGGACTAATCACATTTGAAACCTCATCCTCCTTAGATTCTTTCAAGTAGAAGCCAGATGGGTCAAACCTCTTCGTCTTTGTGTCAATAGAAAGCGACGGCTTGAAGAAAAATTCCTCTTGCGGAATTGCTGAATCTCCATTAAGAGACGCCGAAAAGAACGAGGAATACTCCATAGCAATATGCTATGAAGTTTGGCAATATCAAGTGCTTGGCCACTCTCTGCAAGATTTGTCGCGCCCTGCTTATGCCAGAGGATTGGCTATGAGAGGGTTAAACCTATGTTATATAAACCTCTCGCTCATCTGTTTTCTGAGAAAGTGTATATTCGAAAAAGTAGCATGTGGCTCTGTGGCTCGTGAATTCGGTGCCTTCTGCCTCGTCCGCTAAAAACACTAATTCCTTGCTAGTCCAGTTAGGGAATAGCTAACCATGGTTATGCTTCCAAATTGCTGCCACAGCCACTTCCCAAGCCTCCACATCGAGGAACTAACCCAGTTCGAAAATTCATTTCGACAGTTTAAAAATAATCAGCCGCAGATAAGTCCTATAGAATCTGTCTGACCAAAACGATGTTCATTTCCATCGAAGCGTCCTGAGCTTCGCCTCGTCTTTTCTTGCTTCTATGCTATCCGAGATGAAATTTAAAGATATCATCACTGTTCTTTTTTCTAAAAATAATTCCACAATCGTGTACGTCACTAATTCTTAGCATCTGCATCCCGAAGAGTTGATGCGTGTCATTTTGCGTTCGCTTATATAGGCGTTTCGATAGTTCGTTATTTTAGCTGTAGATAGGAAGTTGTGTTTTTGTACTTCGCTACGCTAAGCTCATATGCTCAGATTCTGAATTCATTCCATTTTGACTGCGATGTACTTTTTTAAAGAAAGAAATTACGGCACTTTGAAGCGGTCTCTAACTACCTTATTTGCTATCTCAATTCAATCATGGCAAAACTAACTTTCTTGTTGTGTCTAAATGATCTGTCTAGTCATCTTGTTCCTGATCACCATCCTGCCCCTCATGCTCTTTGGCGGCCGCGTTACGCGCATTCAGCACGTGAGCAAGCATCTGGCTGGTGCGGAAACTGAGGCCCTTGGTCCGCTCAATGACCTGTTGGTAAACGCTGACAGCTGGGTGATTCATAATGACAGTTCCTTCAGCAAAATTGATCTTCGCATCGACACGTGTGTCACGAATCAGGTTCACAATCCACTTCTCTCCCTCCTCTTCGGACAAGTTTAGTCGCGAGGACAGATCTTTGATATCTATTCGCTGATGGATCTGGCAGTAAAGCTCCGCAATAACATATCGGGCACTCTCAAGGAACTCCTCAGCGCTACCTACAAGGAACGGGTCCTGATTAACCACGCTCTCGAGTTCGACTAGCTTGTTCTGAGCCTCCTCGAAGTCAAAGTCCACATATAACGCATATACAAACTCTGTAATCGGATCACTGAATTCATATCGTTCTTGACTGATGACTCGCACCAGTTCCTTCACTTGTTTCTGATACTGCTGGTAGCTCATGGCGGAGGCTCTAGCACTCTTGGTGCTGTTAGCAGTTCTCAGTGAAGTGTTTGTCAAGATAGCAACAGTCAAGTACCGCAGAATCCAGGGGTTCGCTGTCTGAATCGTATTTATATAAGCCGCTGAGAGGAACAGCTCTGTGATCGTCGCTCTTCCAGCAGCGCCGTTGAAGAAAAAGAAAAGAGTCCAGTGAATCAACCATGACCGCTGGTTAAGTAGCACCAGCGGATCTGTTAATGACTTTTGATCAAGTATTTCCCTCAGTTTCGCAAGCTCGTCGACAGCATGCTCCCACTCAGTAGTAATCACTTCACAAGCAAACTTTCCCCAAGTAGCTGATCCAATAAGTTCAACGTCTTCTGCCAGCTCTCTGAACAATCCCAATACCTCTGCTGCTTCGGTAAACTTTCCACAGCTGTACTGAACCTGACCGTATGCGTACAGATCAGCAATCATCTCATTTGTAAACCCATGATTCTCCTTTAGATATGCGATATTTTGAGGCCGATCTTTGTTCAAGTGCTGGCTGACTTCTGGATCCGCGAGGACGCTCAATGTTGGCTTTGTCTTTTCTTCCAATGCGTGTAGCTCTGCAATAACCTCTTTTTTTTTCTGTGTAATACCATCTAGCACCGCAGTCTTCTCGGGTGAGTCTTCAGGATGTAAGGCGCTATATGTCTCCGAACTATAGGTCACCATGTTGGTATCCTTCATAACATCATATTTCAGCTGCAGAAGGCCTTCTGTTGGATATAGATTATGCTTCGAGATGTGCTCCAGAAGGGCGAAAATTAGCAATCGATCAAGGTACGGCAGTACCTTGGGAACTAGATCGAATGTCGACGTGGTATCTGCCATTGTGGTGTAGATGAAAGGATTTACTTCTCGAAATTTTGTTATATCTAAAATTTCTTCGCTTTTTTTTTTGCGCGGCGGTACAAACAAATCTTTTGATGGTGAAAAAATTTACCTACGTAAACTACCGTCCATTTTTACAGAGTTTTTTCGTTATATCGAGTATCATTATATCGACAGTTGATCGTATTACCCTCCTTACTCGATATCTAATCATAAACACCGATTTATCTAACCTTCGCTCTCGTGTAGAAACAAACCGCTGTCAACAATAGAGGCCGACACATTAGTTCAGGCCAAATATGTCAGTGGAGCATACGACTTGATTAGTAAAGCGAATGTAGATTATCGTTTAGCCAATGCAAGATAACAGCCCTTACCCCGCTTCATGAAGGCATACGCTCAGCAGCCTGTGGAACCGAGATGTTGTAGCATGCATAAATTTCATCCACATTCTAAACGGGTACCGCGAGAATGATGAGCATCCTGTTCGGTTTTGTCGCGAGTCAAGCACAGATGTATTTAAACAAGTGGAGTGATTCAATTGTGAATCGCTCCATCCGGTCGAGTTATCGCTCGTCCATTTTTACAGATGTTGTCTTCGTTATATCGAATATCGTTATATCGAGAGTTGATCGTTAAGTCAACGTCTGTACAACCACTACCCTCACTTCGCAGAGAATATTTACAACTAAAAGACTAACCAAAAATTTATAACGAATCCCAAGCTACTCCTGGAAAATTCGTTCGCTTCGCAGCGTGACAGGTCCCTATTTTGGTACTGTACGGCCATAGGATTCCCTTTCACCTAGACATGTTTTCATTGCAATATCAGTCAGCTGCTCTGGCTAGCAGAGTGGCCAGAAGCGGTTCTATTATCAGACAACTCAGTTCTCTACCAGAGGCCAAGAGTATGGATGAATTCAAAAGAGATCACTACTATGTCGAACGCACAAGTACGGGAAACCTCCCTGTATACTTTGAAATGAAGCAACAATCCGGGGGGCCAACGACTTTAATTCGCAAAGTCTCTGGGAACGCAGTGGTATGTATCGTATATTAACTTTGACTGGCACCCCAATACTTACAACGAACAATATAAGGCTCTTAAAGAAGATCTCCAGAAAGCGTTGAGCATCAGTGCTTCCAAAATCAAAGTCATACCGCCAGCGAACCAGATACTGATTAAAGGCAACTTTGTTGAAGAAGTGAAAGATATTCTGGGAAAGGTATTTTAGGGCATGCTCGCTTTTGCAAGATCGCGAATGATTTTGTATTATATGTAAATAATAAACTGGCCATGGGAAATACTACGTTTTACCTTATTTATGTCAATATTATCCACAACTCTCTGTTCACGAAAAAAATGAGTTCTTATTATTCTCATGGCTGTCATTTCATACGCCAGATCTTCTCAAAAACCGGTTGCACATTGCAGCCAAATCGTGTCACCCAATAAGCTGTTTCGTTATCAATGAGGATACTTAACATTATCGGTCAATAAAAATTAATATAAAGTCGATGCGGGTCAGTATATACCCGATCATTTTGGCGCGGGTTTTACCAAGAATGTAGTATCGGCCTCCCCGTCAGTGGAGTAAACCTCGGGAGAAGTGCCTCAATGGATTATAACACGGTCGGGTGAATGACGGAGAACCCCCAAGTCAGCGCTCCACATTTTCCGTTGACAATCTTTTACTAATATAAATACCTGATAAGGATAGCATTGCTTCATAGTTTGGATAAAGTATCAATTTCATTAGAAGATGTTGCTTACTGGATATGAAAGTATGATAGTCTAGTTTCTTTCTTAATCTTTTTAAAGAGTTTTGCCTTCTGATAGAAAAAGGTTGCTAATTCTGATTAGTTTCAAAGCATAATAACAAAGACTCGTGCTGGGTAATTGTACATGGAAAGTGCTACGATGTAACTGAGTTCCTACCTGAACATCCAGGAGGACAGAAGATTATTCTGAAGTATGCTGGAAAGGATGCGACTAAGGAGTTTGATCCTATCCATCCATCCGATACTCTGGACAAGTATCTTCCACAACCTAAGCACCTTGGGCCAGTGAACATGACGACAGTCGACAGCAGTGCTGAAGAGGAAGTTTTGGATGCTGTTGAAGTAGAGCGTCTAGATCGATTGCAACGGATGCCGCCGTTGTCTCAATGCTACAATCTGCTAGATTTTGAGGACATCGCTCGACAGACTATGAAAAAAACTGCATGGGCTTATTACTCGTCTGGAGCGGATGATGAAATCACGATGCGAGAAAACCATGCTGCTTTCCATCGACTCTGGTTTAGGCCCCGAATACTGGTGGATGTGAAGAATATCGACTTGTCCACAACTATGCTGGGCTGTCGTTCCTCCGTACCATTCTATGTCACTGCTACTGCGCTCGGCAAGTTGGGAAACCCCGAAGGAGAGGTGGTATTGACTCGTGCAGCGTATAAGCATAATGTCATTCAAATGATACCCACCTTGGCGTCCTGCTCGTTCGATGAGATCGTCGATGCTAAACAAGGTGATCAGATTCAATGGCTCCAGTTATACGTGAATCAAGATAGAGAGATCACAAAGAAGATCGTCCAGCATGCAGAAAAGCGAGGTTGCAAAGCGCTGTGGATCACTGTTGACGCACCACAACTTGGTCGCAGAGAAAAAGACATGCGGACGAAATACGACGAGCAGGCTGCCAATGTACAAGATGATGACTCGGATAATGTTGATAGATCTCAGGGGGCCGCGAGAGCTATTTCTTCATTTATTGACCCGTCCTTGAATTGGTCGGATATTCCATGGTTTCAAAGCATCACTAAGATGCCCATTGTCTTGAAGGGTGTACAATGTGCTGAGGACGCTTTGAAAGCCGTTGAGTACGGTGTTGAAGCTATCTTACTCAGTAATCATGGAGGTCGACAACTCGATTTCGCTAGACCCGGAATTGAAATTCTTGTGGAGGTGATGTCTGCACTTAGAGCGCATGGATATCAGGACAAAATAGAGGTATACATCGACGGAGGAGTACGCCGTGGAACAGACATCCTGAAGGCTATGTGTCTTGGCGCTAAAGGTGTTGGTATTGGTAGACCATTCCTCTTCGCAATGTCCACTTATGGAGAAGCCGGTGTTGCCAAAGCAATGCAATTATTGAAAGACGAGCTTGAGATGAACATGCGACTTATTGGAGCGAACAAGATGTCTGATTTGAGCCCAGCAATGTTAGATATTGCTAGCATCGGTGCACATTCGACCGTTCCTCTTGATCATCTCTCTAGACAGGCGTATGACAAATTGATGACTCCACCTTTCAAGTCGAAAATTTAGGTTCAATTGGTTAGCTTGTTTAATGTTCAACCTTTGATTTTAACGAAATAGAATAAATCAAGTCTCATTGTGCCTTTATAAATATTGTATTCTCTATGTAGCGGCTAATGACTTTCGTGCATTGTAGTAAATTTTAAACGAGAGCTACAAATATAAAGGAAAATAAAGATAAGAGTCCGAAACTCAGTCTTAGGAGTTTTGAGGGCAAGCCATCTGTTGGCACATGTGCTTCTTCACACATTGTTCGAAGAAAGGATGTCCCAACGAAGGCTTATCTAATATCTGTGCAAGCAAAACTGTGCAATTTTTTCCTTGTCACCTCTACGATAATCTTTCCTTATTTTTCTTTTCGTTTTCTTGCACATCGAAGATATACTCAGGAGTACGTTACGGTGTCGTAGTCAAGTTATTTTCAGTCTTGCACCTTTTTTGGATAAACGCCGAGCAGAATCTAGTATCACAATGACCGAAGTTGAGAAGCTGTATATCTCGTACAACTACGTTCATAAGCTATGTCGGGAGTCCGCTGAGAAGATAAAGGCTTTCAAGCCTGATCTTATTATTGCAATTGGTAATTTCTTTCATATGTATTCAATAAGGGAGGTTGTCATGCAGTCGCTACCGAAGTTCTATATGTAGCTCTTTTATGCTGCTGCTGATCTTGCTTTGCAAGGCGTAGCTTATACGTGAAGTATGACGCTAATAAGCTAATGACTAGGTGGCGGTGGGTTTATTCCTGCTCGCATTCTGAGAACGTTTCTCAAGACGCCAGGAGCACGCAACATACCTATCCAAGCCATTGGTTTGACTCTGTACGAGGAGATTGGTGTAAGCGATGACGTTGTCTCGACAAGTGTTACGGGTACTCCGGAGGAGGAGAAGGTCGGAATGGAGGTCATTCGCACACAATGGCTCGATTTTGCAACTCTGGAGTCGCACGCTCTGAACGTAATCGGCAAGAACGTTTTGATCGTTGACGAAGTCGACGATACCCGCACGACGTTGCACTACGCTGTCTCTGAGCTGCAGAAGGACGTGAAAATTCAGGCAAAGAAGCTTGGCCGGGAGGACGAAGTTACTCAATTTTTCATCTTTGTGCTGCACAACAAGGAGAAGGCTAAACATGCTGAGCTACCAGAGGATTTGATGGCTGAGGGACGATATCTCGCCGCTGAAACGACGAAGGACATCTGGATTGCATATCCTTGGGAGGCTACTGATATTGATATACAGACTGATCTAGCGGTTAAGCAGGGACATATTTAGAGTACAATTAACACGAATAATCTTAGGATACATCGAAAATTCATAATGACGACTCTCTGAATGGAGACATTTCAATGCAAATTCGTAACATTACAAGGGACAAGACTTCAAAACATGAAACATAATGAACGCAACGGTAAACTGACAGATCCAGAACATCCAATGAAGCAAACTAACGTAGACGAAAATATAAAAACAAACAAATAAGGCAATTTCATAATGTACATGAGCGAAAGAATGAACCTAATTCATCAATTCGTAATTAAAGGAGACAAAGCAAATTTAAAAAAGTAAAGTATATACTTTGAAAATGGTCTACTTAACAACATTTGGAGCGCGGTTCTTGCTCTCCAGGGATAAAAGTATGTAGGCTCACAATTTCCCTTCTTCCAGAGTCATACAGAAAATCCTCTCCGCTGCGTCCTTCACTGTCTGTGTCATCATCGGTGGAGGAGGCTATCCTGACGGAACTCTTTCGCCTCCTTCGCTTGACTTGAGAGGGTGGCAAATGCATGATAATATCTTCGGTAATGCTCTCGAACAACTCGTTAATGCCCTCATCATCCTTTGCACATACTTCGTGACATACTGACGAGGCATCCCACATGCTTTCTGGAGTAGCAACATAGAGATAAGCAAGGTTTTCCTGCGCATACTCTACACACTCCTCATATGTCACCTGTCTATGGGATGGATCTTCTCTGGCCAGATCCAGTTTGGTCCCGACCAGATGTATAATAATCTTTGAGTTTAGATTTTCTTTCAACTCAAGCAGCCTGGATCAGACGTTAGCATATATCATATCGGATGCGCAAGGAGATTTACCAGGAATGAACTGCTTCAAAAGACGCTTTCGACGTGATATCATAACATATTATTCCACAAGTTGCAGAGCGATAATACATCGGCGCCATTGATCGGAAACGTTCCTGGCCTGCGGTATCCCAGATCTAGATTCTGCGTCAGCAATTTGATTTTCATCTACCTTTCCTAAAACACTGAATCAGCACATACCTGAAGCCTGACGTTTACATCGCCAATAGAAATCTTTTTTGCTAAAAAAGACGCCCCCACTGTCGATGCAGTGCCTTTCTGGAACTTGCTGTGAACATACCGGACTACCAAGGAAGTCTTGCCGACTCCTATTCAGACAAAACGTTAGAAATCAGAACATTTGTCAAATATAAACACAACAAACTACGCGGCCTTCAGTTACTACCAGTTCGACAGCCAGTACTTTCAAGCACTCACCTTGTGCACCAAGCAGGACGACCTTCGCGTCCACTCCCATAGCTGTAGTATACCCCTAACAGACGAATGCAAGGAGATCGCTAGATAGATAAGCCAGCTCAGGTCCGCTTATCGCATTCCGGAGTATCAGTAGAAACGTGATAATATACAAACAGATCTCAAGAGATTACAAACAAAGTATAATAAGATATCATAAAAATATTATGACGGATTATGGAATTATTGAGAAAAAGACATGAAAATGCCTAGGCACATGGCAAAATCGCTGGCTACAGTCATAGGGTCTCAACGGCCGACTTCATGGCGTCCTTTTTTGGGTCTGCCAAAATTAAATACATAGCGTTTCGTTTCAGACAAGCGGACGCATTGCTACTTCGGGCTTCCCAATTCGCGTTCTACAAGTCAGAGAAAAAGGACCTTGGTCCGCCGCGTAAGTTGCTACGCCAATCAACAGGATCCTAGGCTTCCGAGACGAGTGGCCTTGACTCGTCGCATACTTTTTCTTGAGATTTTCAGTGTCTTGAACCGTCTAGACTATACCCTTCATTTAACTCCGTCATGATGGTTTGTTGTCACCGGGGACTCCAGCTTAGTTCTAAGCTTGGAATGTTCTCTTTATAAACAAAACCGCTAAGCTCCTGTTTAGATTACACTGGTATGACGACATTTCCGGTTAGGGGGCTGAAGTGGCCAATGCTGTTTTGTTTATCCTGCTGAACACAAAACCCACACTAATGAGATAAACGAGGGTTTAGACTAGGCCTTAGGTTTCTAGACTCATCCCTTCCATAGATTTTGCTGCATTTTGCTCCTTTGGCTCCTTTGATACCAATATTTTACTCTATGCAATTCATATTTTTCTATTTACAGTGTCTTTTTTTGGTTCTATCTCAATCACTCTCAGCTCGAAAAGCATAAATCCGAGATTGGCAATGTCTCACCAACCAAGACCATAGTAAGGAAGTGAAACCAATATAATATGAAATCAAAATATCGAAAAATGACAGAAAGATAAGTCAAGGTGCATACGCCATAAAATCATGTACGTATATATGTGTAAATGCTACAGCCGAATGGCGATTCATCGCCGGCCAAAATCCTTGAGCACACCTGAAATATGCGTGTTCGTGATCTTACCCCTTCGAGGCTTCTTCTGCTTCCTGTCGTTCAGGTTCACCGTCTTCTTGATAGTCGCAGGATCCACACTAGTAGGCTTCAGACCGACTTCTTCCAAGCTTCTTGGTAGATCCGCCAGGGACGGAATCGGCAGTCGGTGCCAAACGGTCATGAATTCCTCACTCACTCCTCCAATATCGCCACCAGAGTTTGCCCATACTAGCCGTGGCGTGCCTTCCTTCTTCGTGCGGAGTACGATAATGTCGCCAGACCTTTCCAGCTCGTCGATGGCGTCTAAGTACCCGGCCCATCCATCTTTCAGCTCTTTCACCGCCAGCCCGCGGAACGTCTGCTGTCTCCGCAGAAAGACTAGGAGAGCTTCCTTCGACCGTATGTTGTGTAGAGAGCGGTACTCATACGTATTAGCACTTGCATCGTAGGCGATTCGGTCGATACGCTGTAACTGTGCCAATAGCATCGGACTCGCCTGATGCGACAGAAAAGAGTTCAGATTTGCCACGCTGACCGGTCGGTCCTGACGTTTTATGTACTCTACCGCATGATGCAGCTGGGTCAGCGCATGGTTTCCTATGCCTGTGTCCGCCGGCTGCGAGTACACAAGTCCCGACTTTTTCTTCTTGCCGCCGTCCCTTCGACGATCGTCTACCGGTGGCGATGAAGAGGGTGTCGTTGTAGATATGATTCTTCTTTGCTGCAGAATCGGCTGCGCTTTGAGCCGATTCTTAAAGCCTGACATCTCTTCCGCCAGAGACGACATCTTTAGAGCAATTCTGAATCAAAACTGGCAGGAATCCACAAACAATAGAAAGGAATCTAGAGATGTTGCAGCACTGTTTAGCTAAGAAGTGGAAAGCAGAAAACACACGAGAAGTATGCCCAACCTTTTTAAAAAAAAGATTACTGATGACGTACAGAGCAAAGTGGTACAGTTGTGCCATTTACGTATAGAAGTACCCGTATATAGCTCCGCAAACACCAAACACTATGTCGTAGCCATCCTATCTCAGATGATAGTCTCATTTTCTGCCACAGTAACTACTAACGATCTCATCGCGGAAAGTACAACAACAAATATCCCAAGAGTGAAACAACGTCAAGTTACACTTTTGTCCCTTTGCAATCCCCGAAAGAAGAGCACAGCATGAAATTGTATTATATCGGCATCCTGCGCAACAATAACAAACCTGCGGTCGAGCTTTGCTCGGCCAAGGAGCTCTCTTCTTTCAGCTTTTTTGAGAAGAAGTCCGTTGGTGAATTCATGACGTTCTTCAGTACCACTGTGGCAGAGCGTACATCGCCGTCGCAAAGACAGTCAGTCGAAGAAAACAACTACATGGCGCATACATATGCACGATCAGAGGGAGTTGCTGGCGTGATTGTTGCGGACCATGAATATCCTATGCGTGTGGCCTACAGTCTACTCAACAAGATCCTGGACCAGTTTTTGACACAGTTTCCCAGAGCCAAGTGGGCTGAAGGAACACCCAAGCTGCAATTCATGGAGCTAGAGATGTCGCTTGCAAAATATCAGAACCCGAACCAGGCGGATAACATTATGCGTGTTCAGCAGGAACTTGACGAAACGAAGATCGTCCTACACAAGGCCATAGAGTCGGTTCTCCAGCGAGGCGAGGAGTTAGATTCTCTTGTTGCGAAGTCGACAGCACTTTCAGCCACTTCTAAGACGTTCTATTCGCAAGCTAAAAAGTATCTATTTTTAATTCTTTTACTCCAGGGATATGAGGAATATGCTAACTAAATTGGCAGAACGAACTCATGTTGTCTAATCATGTAAAGAGACACTTTAACTTTCCACGACCAAATGTACCTATTATGTCGCCAATAATACATTTCTTCTATTATACAATATAATACAATTGTTTCAACAGTACAATCACTTTTTGTTAAACCTCCTGCATATGTTCACTCCATACTCCTGATAATCCTTTTGCGTGATGCACAATTGTTTCATCGCAGAACGATTCTCGCTCAATTTTTTTCCACTATGCCAAGAGAATGTTATGGGACTGAAATTAGCATATGAACTTGCTCTCTCGTAATGTCGTCAAAAAAAACCAAAGCCTCAGCATACTCATCTGGATATCCATATCTAATAGGACACTCGTCTGGCACGAGCTGTCGCAGTTCGTTCTCTCTTATAACTAATGTTAGCAAATGTATTTACAGACAACCTTGATTCACTCACAGTCTCTCCTTAAATCCTGGAAAGAAGGAATTTCCACCAACTATGATGATGTTCCCAAGCAGCATTCCTTTTGTGATGGGATCATCTATTGCCGTCAAACACTGCATGATACCTTCATGTAGACCTGCCTGCCTAATCCCGACATCACTTGGCGTGAAAAGCAGCTCTCCAATCGTAAATCTTTCGTTTTCGAGCCTGAGGATCTGTTCGTCAGAGTCGACCATGCCAACATCCCGCTTGACATATCCTTGTTTGTATCCTGACGGTGTACTGGTCGGAAGAACATAATCGAGACCAAGCCTTTCATTCTGCGCAAATCTCTGCGGATATTTACATATTTCGAGATCGCGAGAGAAATCATTCGAAATGTAGCAGCATTGCTCCTTAACTGAGTTAATGATGTAGGTCTCGTCCATCATGTTGTAATGTCGATATGAGATGGTCTCCTTCAAATAGTTGGTCAGAAGGCGCCCACCAACATTCAGACGACGTACAGCAGGATAATAGATTTCATGATTGATTAAAGGAATTATGTTGGTCGCACTGTAACCCGTATCTATTACTAATGCACATTCTGACTCAGAACCTCCGAATACAGAGCCCGTATTGTACGACACTAAATTAGCAGCTAAAAAGAGATTAGAATCTCGTAAACCTGTATTAAGCCAATGACATTGAGCCTCAATACACACCAGGGCTTCTGTAGTAAGCACCAAATCCATACTCCTCAAATACCATCTGATCAGTGTTTGACGAGCAAGCCGGCAAAGAGAGTATTGGTTCTGTCAGTATCAAAGTGGTCTCCTCTGTCGGGATCTAAAGTCACCTTAGAACATAAACATACTCGGGTCTGACAAGCCTGAGGCTACATACGCGAAATCCGACTTCGTCACTGTAAAGCACTCGATCCCAAATGACTTTTTCTGATTCCCAATTGGTCAGCTGGCCCTTATCAAATCAAATATCTCAGCATTAGCCTTTTATTTTGACTAACTCCAGAACATTGATATACCTTCTCAAATGGTCTGCGAAAATCCAAGCCTGAAAAATCCTTACATTTCGAGTTCAGCTCATCGGCAACAAATACGCCACGCGATTTAGATCGCGTGATACAGTTCGGAATGAGATTCGGTTCAGAAGATGTCGCATATCCAGCCTTGATTGTGTGAGCACCGTTGTCGAGAATAAACGTCCGGGTTGTCATCGTGGCTGACAAGTCTCGATGTTGGTCGCTGCTTTCTCGTACTGTGGTATAATGGAATTATTTAGAGTGGAATCAGGGGTGGCAGATGGATTGAAAACACGCACCAAAAATTCTATCTACAAAGGAAGAATTTGGGAGAATTAAATTGAACAGATTACCAAAGCTAGATTGCGAAGATACAATCGCACGCAATCGACGTAACCAATTCATGAATTTATTCAAAAAATCATTAGCCTATTTGTTTTTCCCAAAGTCGGGCAAAAATACAAAAACAACTAAACTAGAAGTACAGAAGCGACGTTTCGCTTCTTATATGCTCAAAGTCTCGCACTATGTCTAATGGCACTCACTCATAGGCTTCATCGAAGAATGATCCGCCTTTAAACTTCGTTTCGCTCTCAAAGACAGATACTGGGGCCAGAAAATCGTCATCGGACACAGTCTTTCGGCAGTAGACGTCGAGCCTTTCCTTTGACGCAGGATACAGATCAATCGCCAGGATTGCAACGAACGGACCGTACCAAAACGCCAAAATCCACTCAACAATGGCACCAACATCAGGATTATCTCTAAATGTGCTGACCAGAAAAACCGTGGCCAGGATTGATGCAACAAAAAACCAGCCAAGTTTTAGCTTATATGATACTCGAAGCCACTTGACCTCGGCGTAGGCTTGCCTAAGCCAAGTGAACTCAATCGAGGAACACCCGGCGGCTAAACCTACTCCTGTAACAAACACCCCCACACTCCAGTAATGCGCTGATTTGAACTTGTCAACCCTGAAAATAGCGACCATCACTAGTCCAATTTGTCCGACAACGCCAAAGCCAATGGAAAGATCAGACAGGACTTTCTCACGTCGACGAAAATGAGCTTCGAGTCTGCCCTTGTGACGGAGATATCGCTCAGATGCCAGTGTCAGAATGAAAAGCAGACCCTGAATAGCATCGCCAGCTATGAACAGTGGTTGGATCCCGGACGCAGCGATATCGGAGATGTAGGGAAGCGTCACGTCACCATTCTGATACCAGTCCGCAGGTTTCTAAACATGTCATTAGCTCAAACCTCACTCACGACATCAAGCCACCACTATCATAATCAGAGTCTCTGAATCGAAAGTAGGATCTTGTTGTGGCTAAGGATATCAATATCAGAAAAAAGACATGCTCCCTCGGCAGACCAGATAGCTAACATCAAGATAAGCATTGTCCACCAGACGACCAAACAGGCAACTGCCAAGAGCCAGAAGTACCGCATGATCATGATTTGATATTGCAATAACCAGCACAAAACACAGAGACCGGGGTATATAGTACAAGCAAATCGTGAGAACAAGGGTATGCGCACCGACAACTTCAAATCAATAGAAAACAAACGAGTCACAGCTTCGGGCGGGCGTGCAAGTCATAAAAATCTGATATTATGTTATGCTATACAGTATTTCGAGGACCGACAGAATCATCCGGGTCGAATCTCAATTTAAGAATGTGGAGTTTTGCTGCACCCGGCTGTGGACGGAGTTCTAATCAACGAATATCCGACTCCGAACCTTCATCGAAATCTCGCTTGTGGCGGTGCACCACCAACACTTTTTTGCTTTCTGACTAGCAGGCGGTGCACCGTAAGTGCTTGCTTGTTGATCGGCAGCCTCTTCTATGTAAGGCATGACGACGACATAAAACTGCATGCAATACCACTGTATCCTGATAAAAATGAGTCGACATTGAATTGCCAATACGGTCTATGCTACAACCAAAATAGGGAATATTGGCTGTCTCGCTGCAAAAGTAATCGACTTACTAATCGCCTATTGTCATTCATCCACTTCCGTTGTAGTCTAGTCCGTTTGAAGAAGGTGGGGGAGGGAAATTAGACATATTTATGACATATACAAGAGGCAAACTGCGCACATATACAATAAACCTCGCCATAACGATACTTGACGTAACGGAAATCTCGTCATTACAAAAGAATTCCAGGGCATCGAAATGAATACGTTACTAAATTTAGTTTTCCGAACTTCGTTGCATTTTTACAAAAACTTCTTACCTGCCTGAAATTGTTGGAAAATCCTGGCAAAACAGGACGAAAACGCGTCAAAAACGCGTCAAAAAATGCCAGAGACAACGAAAAGCCATTACTGAAGCTCAGAGAAGCTCTCTTCGAACCTGGAGCAAGCAACAGCATCCCCGTCCGACTCTGGTCGCCCAACTCTGGTAGCTTGTCAAAAGTGGTTTAAAGAAAAATATAACTACATCCTTAGTATCTCGTCAGTCTCAGAATCTCTTAGTGGTAGGTTTTCCCACCTCGACTCGAAACCAGAGACAAGCCAACCCTAGAATACCTTTCGCAAAGGAGCACCTAAGCGGCCAGACCTAGAGTCGGTTCTTTACGCTTGGCAAGTTGATATTGAGCCTAAAGAGTGATTTGCTCTCATTACCTAAATATAAAGATCTTCCACCGCCAGAATTTAGTGCTGGCTGGCTAGCTAACTTCTAGAGTCGACATAAGATCAAAAACTATACACGGCATGGTGAAGCTGGCTCTGTCGGAATATCTACAGAAGAAAAGATGAGAACATTACGTACACTTTCTGGAACCTATGAGGAGAAGGATTTTTTGAATATGGATGAGACCGGTCTGTTCTGGCAAATGACACCCTCTAAAGGCCTTGCTACTCAATCTAGACGGGGACTGAGGAAGGATAAGACTCGAGTGACTTTGGCATTATGTACAAATGCAACTGGAACAATTGGTTCATTGGCCATGCCAAAACACCTCGAGCCTTAAAAAATATCAATGTTCGTTCCCTTGGAGCAATTCGGAAGCATAATACGGCGGCTTGGATGACCAGCATTATTATGAGAGACTGGCTGAACGCGTTCTATATGTATATCGGATCTTCGAGATCAATGTTCCTATTTCTCGACAATTTCAATGCTCATAGTAGAGGTGTTGGTTTAGCTCCTCCACCATCAATATCTCCATTCAATGGCTTCCTGCTAACTCTACAAGTCTGTACCAACCATTAGATCAAGGAATTATTCAGAATTCGAAGGCCCACTATCGAAAGCATGGCATACATATATGCTCAAAGGATATGAAAATAATACAAATCCTGTCGATACCGTCACTATTTTGGACTGTTCACTGGATCATTGATGCATGGAGATTTGATGTCTCCAATACTAGGATTTACAATTGTTTTTGTAAAAGCACTATTATGCTACCATCTATTCCTCTATGGGCTGATCCAGTGCCAGCCGAAATTCCAGCCTTAAATACAGAAATTGCAAGGGCTGGCAATATACAAGACGTCATGAATATTTGCCACTTTCTCAATCCTGAAGAGGAACACGAATTTTGCCTAGAAAGTCATGAAAGTGGCGACTCTCTTCAGCAGATAATTCAAGAACACTTGAATTGTATCTTTTCAGTAGACTCTTCGGATGAGAATGAAGAGGAGCTTCGACTACCTCCGGTTGTTTCTACAAAAGAGGCTTTACACTGTGCTGAAAGAATCTTGAACTATCTTCAGGTTCGAGAAGACGCTACAGAGGTTGAAATATTAAATATGCAAATTGCTAAGAGGGCCTTCCAGGCCAGACTGTCTGAATCATTGTCACAACGTACATTGGAACAATGGCCATCTTCTATGAATGGTAGAATGATAATTAGAGATAACAAATAGAGGCGCATGAATAAATGAAAAGTAGAAAACACATTTGCTAGTTTGATACCTACGGTTGAGCTCAATTTTAATAGCTAAATGACCGTTTATGTAAGCGTTATGTAATCCATTGCATAACGGAATCTCGTCATAGCGAATGAAATCTGTGGTCCAGATTACTTCGTTATGGCGAGGTTTTACTGTATATACGCGACGAAATTGTGCAGATAGATCTAACTCTGAGTCTCACTTTCTACGTCTTTGTTCCATTTGTATCTGTCTCAATAATCATATTCACCAAAAAGAAGCTCTATTGACTTAAATAAACACCATGAAGGAATTAATTGTTACAGGAGTCCCCTCTTTGTCTACCGAGATCATTGATTCGCCTATTCCGTACGTGTTGATTGAATCTGATCGGCATGCATCATGTTTTTATAGCTAACAAATTGAAAGTGTTCCCGTGGATAATGAGGTTTTGATAAAGGTCTATTACTCTGGAAGCAATCCGTAAGTCTAGATTTAAATGTCTCAATAACTGAGCGAACTGTTGAAGCAGTTGCTAATACTGATAATTCTTGTAGGAAAGATTGGAAGTATCCCATTTACACGGTACGTTAGTTTTAGCAATTTCAGCATAGGTCAAAACTGAGACTAATAGTGCTTTAGAAAAAAGCTCACAATTCTGGTGACGACATTGCCGGTGTCATCGAATCTGTCGGAAAAAATGTGATCGAATTTAAGAAGGGAGATCGTGTTGCCGCTTTCCATATGATGGGTGCTCCTCACGGCTCCTTTGCAGAGTACGCAATCGCCTTGGACTATACTACGTTTCACATTCCGGAGAAAACTTCTTTCGAGGAAGCTTCCACGTTTCCTCTTGCTTGTAAGTGTGTCGATATTTCTGTAGTTCACATGATTTTTCTGTTTCCTGGGTTCTCTAATATAAGTAGATTTGACGGCTGCTTACGGTTTATTTTCGGTTCTCAGACTCCCTACGCCTTGGGTCCCCGCAACTGAGAAGATTCCGTTGCTGATCTGGGGTGCAACAACTGCTGTGGGTGCTTTCAGCGTTAAGCTTGCGAAACTTGCCAATATCCACCCAATCATCGGTGTTGCTGGAAAGAGTAAGGACTACGCTAAAGAGATCGGCTGCGATTACGTGATCGATTATCGCGAGGGAGACACGATCAATAAGATTCGTGCTTTCCTTGAACCCGGTCAGAAGCTGGAATATGGTTGGGATACTGTGACTGCTGGAACTTACGTTGAATGTGCTGGAGCACTAGACAAAACTGCGAACCACAAGCTCGCAACCATTCTTCCGGGGTTTGATTATTCTGCTATGGGAGATATCAACTACGAAGCTGCTTACGTGGCGAATGCACATAAGGGAACCGACGCTGAGAAGGACTTTGCTTCGGCTTTTTGCAAGCAGCTGACCAAGTGGCTCCAGGAGGGAAAATACGCTGCTCATCCTTACAAGATAATCGATGGCGGTCTCAACGGAGTATTGAAAGGTCTTCAGCTATTAAAGGACAACAAAGTCAGCGCTTCTAAGTGCATTTTCAAAATTGCGGAGTAGGAGTAAATTTAGGAATAATCTAATTATTGATTATTGTGGCAGTCCGTTTAGTAGTTTAGCAATTTGATATTTTGCTGTAGAATCTTTCGCTGTGTCCTCGGTTCACTTTCAGTTCACCCTTGACGAACCTAAGTCTGTTTTTCAATGAAATTCATATCAATTACTAACTGTATGCGCAATTAAATCATCGACATGCATGTACAGAATCACATGGAAGCTCAAGTTAACACTATGACGATACAAAAGTGACATGATATATTTCAGTAATTGAGAAACCAGAAACTCACATCAATTGTTCAAATAGTTGCAGCAAACGAACAAAAATCTATATATCTGAATTTGCCAACCTACTGTGAACTACGTTTGACAAATTAGCTGAAGCATTGCCCCGAAACAACAACCTTCCGATTAGAGGAAGCCTACTCAGTCCGCCTCCAGATCGCCAATAATAGATAGGTGCTCCGGCTAATATAAATAAAGTAGCGAACAATGCTTCCAATGGTGCGGAAAAAATGCCTCGCGAAATCAAAAACAATGCGACACAACAAAACAAGATCGGGGTAAGTATAAATGTCTTGTAAGGCCTGTCTAAAGTCGGTTCGCGCACTCGTAGTACAATAACTCCCAATACTGTTAAAAAATAAAACAAATAACCAGCAATCCCTGTAACCATTAGTTTCGCATCTTCATAAAGCAGAAGAGGAAGATATCTCACATACCATAAAATGTAAGCAGATTCTTAAATTCACCTACTAGGATTAAAACTATGGTTAAGCCCGCTTGCAGCAGCAGAGCATTTATCGGCGTTTTTAAACGCTTATTTATTTTCCCGAAAGCCGCGGGTATGAAACCGTCTTTCCCGCATACATAAACCAGTCGTGCGGAAGTAAAACAGATCGCATTTAACGCACCTAGACATGATGCCGCAACGCAGAGAGTAAATATTATTCCACCCAGTTTCCCAAACAGATATTGTCCAAATGCCTTAGAATACGTTAGCATCTTGTTATAACAACAGATCTTAGAGCTTACTTACCAACGCGACGGTGTTTGAACTTTGCAGTTCCGATTTGGGAAGAACCGCAAAATAGCCTATATTGGCTGCTAAATAACAAATTATAACTATAGGCATAGCTGAATGTATTACCAATGGAAGATCCCTAGTAGCATTTTTCATTTCTGCCGTGACGTAGTTCAACTACACAACTTAGTATGACATGATCAAGAAAAGTAGTTATAGATATAACAGATTATCTCTGCAGAAACCTACATTGTCCCATCCGTCGAATGCCCATAGCCCCGCATACAGAGCGATTGCGTAACTTCCCAATGAAGTCGATGACCCTTCAAACAACCCTTGACTGAAATTATCAGAGCTTTTCCCCGTAATTAACACAGTTAAGCCAAGAACTGTGATCGCAGCAAGTGATCCAATCTTGATGAGCAAGAAGATATCACTGGTGCGCGTGCTCATTTTGGTACTCATAATATTTAGTAACGTGATGGCTAAGACAGCTAAGACAGCTAATAGTTTATTTAGCCATATAGGAGAGAAATCTTGTGGCACCGCTATGGCATTGTCGTCACCATCATCAGCCATAGCCGCCTGTTGATGCAGCACCGAGAAAATTGCTCTGCCGGTATACTCTGCAAATACAATTGCGATGATAGCGGTACTTCCTGGTTTAAGAACCGTTATAGCTGTCCATGAGAAGAGAAAGGAGGGTAGTGGGCCAAATATATGATTGAGGTAGGCTTGAGCTCCGCCGTTCAGTGGGATAGCTGATCCTAACTCAGCATATGACGACGCACCCGTCCAAACTAATAAACCAGATAAGGCCCAAACTACAATTGCAGCTCCTGGAGAGCCAACTTGAGCATTTATCTGGCTAGGCGAAGAGAAAATACCGGATCTAGGATCAGAGTGTCAGTTACAGAACAATGAAAAACAGATTCTCCCATTACTTGACAACAGGAGATCAAGATATCACTGCACTAACCCAATTTGAAGTCCGATAACAAGACTCAGTCCATTCAACACACCAAGTTGTTTTTGCTTTTCCAGTGGAGGAGCTTGATCTGCTCGTGTATCCGTACTTGCCGCAAGAGGAAAAAGATGCTCGCCGTAGTCAAAGAGGGAGCCTTCATACGACGTCCGTTGGGCACCGTCAAAGGAGATGTGTCGAGCGTCATCCATATTGAATCCGTGATCAATCGTAAGCCTTCGTGAATCTGTTTCTGAGACGCTATTGGAATTCTCCTCCCCGGACGACGAAGCCAACGAAGCAAGTTCAAACGAATCCCGCTGCAGCAAAGCCGAAGCCTGCGACTGACTTTTGGAAGAAAGCATCGCCAAGTGCGCCTAATTATGTGTACTAGAGCTGACAAACTCACAATCGCTAAATGCAAAAATGACTAGATCCAAGATTTCACGTCCAGCGATGTATTATATTCAAAAGCTGAACTACGTTCATTCTTGCCTAATTTTTCCTTTTGTGGAAAGTGCATTTTACATACTATATTATATCTGAGCCGCATTCGATGCTGATAGCTAGGGTTTTGGGTCAGACGGATTTCTCGCCTTCCACACTAACAGCTGTCTTCTTCAAGTAGGCTCTCTACTCTAATCCGCAATCTGTCCTGGATATGCGTATGGTCAGATAATTATGTCAGTTGCTTGGTAGTTATTATCAGAGATCTCCCAATGTTGGCATGGTAACTAAACCATCTTCGCGACGTGGTATTCTTGTTTTACACCTCGCTGTTTACAGAGTACTAAGTTCAAGCCACACGTATTACCAATTCTGTAGCTATAAAAATCGGCGCCTATTCATTCGTCAACTTTCTTTTGCTTCATATGCTTTGTAAGTGCCTAATTGTTATGAATTCAATGATGTCGAAAACAGCCCTCACTCCGATTCATCTAAATTGGGTGCGTGACGTTCCAGTACTTTGCAGTTGCTATGGGAACGATAGTGACCGATTAACAGGAACACAGATGTGCCACTTTGGTCACCCAGTTATGTTTTTTGTTATCTTCTATTTCAGTGGTATTCCGGCTTCCTTCTCCTTCTACTGTTATTCACTATATCTAAAAACTTGAATGCTTATCAAAATGTCTGCTGTCGCCAAGTTTATTCCTCCTAAACCTATTAAGTTTTACTGTAACATCCAGTAAGTGAGAATTTTGAGTCACACAACTCCTGAGACATATCGAGTTCTGATTGGCTTCGATTGCGTGATGCTGACTAGATACAAATAGATGCCCTTGGGCTGCTCGCTCGTGGATTGCCCTCGAAGCTGCTAACGTCGATTATGAGTATATCGAGATTGACTTGCGTAACAAGCCTGAATGGTTTTTGCGAGACGTCAATCCTGATGGAAAGGTCCCCACTCTCAAATATGGTGATGACGTGCTTATTGAAAGTTCCGTCATCACCGAGTTCATTGCTGATCTTGTGCCCGAGGCCAAACTCCGTTCTGAAGATGCCTTTGTTGGCGCACAAGCTCGTCTCATGAGCGACAGATTCATGAGTTTGATTGGTCCATTCTGGGGTGACTTCGTCATGGGACGATTTGAGAAGATGGCTGGTTTTCTCCCTGCTGTCAACGAGTTCATTCCCTACCTTGTGAACGTGAACCCTTTCTTTGGAAATTCAGACAAGCCTACTCTTCCGGAGATCATGGTAGCTCCATTCCTTGCACGATGGTATCTTGTTATGAGCAATGGTCATATTCCTGAGGTTGTAAATGGCTTATCGAGTGATCCCAAGTATTCTGTTTTCGACACTTGGGCAAAGAACTTAATTAACTACCCTAGCGTTAAAGGAATTTTCGAGGCTGAACCCATTTTGGCCTACGTCAAGATGCGTCATGCAGCTGCAAAAGCAAACTAAATCGCAGGCCTGTTTCGACTTAGTACGACGTTGAAGGAAGATCAATGATATTATCTTTCGTAGCCGGAAGCATGAAGTTAATTTTTTAATATGCATAGTCGTATTAGGAGCATTTACACTCTCATATATCTCAAATTTGATATCAATAAATGTCTTTTTATAATGCCCAATTTGGCAGCAGTATTCTATTTCTTCCAAATTAATGAACACCGAACTAACTAAATGGAAAGGGAAATGGAAATGATTATAGTGAAGAAAACTACTTTGGTGGAATGGGAATCCTGTTAAGCCAAAAAAAAAATTGGTAACGTTGAAGACGGAAACAAGAACAGCTAGGTCATAGATTCTGATCGTAGATGACTTGAAATGCATGAATGGTGAATGCATGAATGGTGTGTAAGCAGGGAGCGGCACAAGGCAGGTTATATTAGCGTTTCGACGATGATTCGCGTTCGAGAAATTCGGTCCACAAACTAGCCATGCTTTCCTGTCCTTCTGTAAAATAATGCGCCTGTATCTGATTCCCATTTGATGATGGGGTCAACGACCCTCGTAGAGGCGATAGAGAGCCCGAAGTTCGAACTCTTGAATCGACGCTCCCTTTCCGCTCTTCCCTCCCGCTGTTTACAGGCCGAACCAGACCAGCCATTACCCTTTGTTCTATATGATAGTCAGAATCTTAAATTTTGGGATTTTTTGCGTTCTCCTGATAATTAAGAAGACATTTATTTGAGAAAATTACCTTCGTTCCATGAAAGACATGACGCTATCAGCTGCAAAACTTCAAATTTCTTCGTATCACTCCGAGGAAGTGTTACAAATGAGAGAAACAAATTCGTAATCAGTTGTCTATCAACATTGTCTTCCGGAGACCCTCGTTTTAGAAGACGTAAAGCTTTTGTCAAATGTTCATTCAAGATCACAGCTATATATAAATTGTTAACATGGCAAGCTCGTAATAATAGATCTGGCGAGCGTACTCACCTTCATGCCTCAGTTTGCCGATTAACAACATCTTTTCTTTCACCTCTTGCTCGAATGGCTTAGTACGTTCCAGATCTGTTTCCGTTTGTTCCAATTTCTGTTTCAACAAGTCAAACTTTCCTTGGGAAGATTCTTCACGCTGCAGTAAGTCATCAATTTTCATTTGCATTTTATCGATAACCTCTTGTAGCTCTGCCTTTCGTTCTGCAACGAGTCAGCCTCATAAACAAAGAAAACAGCATGGAAAATGTGTTCATACCCTCTTGCATTTCATTGATAGCATGTTGCAAATTTTTGATGGTCTCTGCACTTATACCCTGCTCTTTCACCGCCTTTTGTAGAAATTCCTTTTGGCTCTGAAGCTGCTCTTCTAATTCGTAGATTCGCCGACTCGAGTTCTCTCGGATTGTTCTTTCTTCGATAGCAATGAGCTCCCAGTCATTGGCTGATTTTTCAGTCTCCCTTAGCTTGTCTCTCAATTTTCTTTCACTCATGACCATAGTTTCTCGTTCCTTGTGCCAGGAGCCCTGTGAAGATAAGCTGCTTTGTCGCAGATTGGCAAGTTCACGAGATAGCTTGTCAGCCTCTTCGTTTGACGCCAGTGCCTCGTGTTGAAGCTTTGTCGTTGTTTCTGTGAGTTGCTTGTTTTTCTGCTCCAAATAATCTATTGTATCCTTTTGACGAGATATTTCCTCCTAAAGATGTTATTAGCAATTCGATCATTCGGCTTCATCTCTGCAACGAGATCAGTGAAATTGCAACAGCGAACAAGAATCGTTCTTACCGCATTAGTCTTCAGTCGATCGCCTAAAGCATCTCGAATACCTGATACTTTGCCTAACAAGTTTTTATACTGCTTTTCGAATTCACGTTTGGCATCTTCTGCAGCCGCGAGCTGATGTCGTAAAGTTTCTATCTCCTCTTTAAAGCTCAAGTCCGTTGACGTCTGCCATTGATCTATCATTTCAAATGCCTCAGACTCATATTTAAGTAGTGAGTTCCTGAACGAAAGACCAATAGTCCGATTCAATTCCGTATCTGTCGTTAAAGGTTCGTCTATGCGATCTTCCTCGTCAATTGAAGTCCGGCTAGTCGGGCTAGGACTACTCGACTCTGACTGTCTTTCATTATTCTCCAGTTCCGACGACGTCGATGGTGCTTTAGATGCCATACTGGCGGTGAAGAAGGAAAACAATCAGTGCTCTTGCTGGTGGAATGAGATATGGCTTCCGTATGATAAGGTCTGTAAAGTTCAGTGTCAATCTTCTTGTAGCTGGACTTTGAGCTAAACGACTACCCAACAATAATTCATGAGAGACAAGGGATGAAAGAACTCGAGAGATTGTTGATTGATAGATGAAAGTGTTGACTTCAAAGTGGAATCAGATCATCAAGTATATATGTTTTGTCCTAATAATTCGTAAATAATTTTGTGCTTTTCTTCCTAGCTAATGAAGGAGATGGTTCAATTAGCCAAAATAATTCAACGAACTAAAATGGACTTGAAACACCAACGTACTGCATTCTCAATTCACATTTTTCTGACTGATTTCTCAGCGCACAGTTTATTTCAAATTTGCAATTGAACTCGACTATGGAACTACTTTTACAAAGACCCACGACTGTCATGGTTCAAATTACATTTCACAAATAAAGCTATTTCAAAATCAGAATTACTGATAAATGATGACACGATGCATTAACTAGTTCATCTTAAAATATAATTTTTTTTGTTCGAACGAGAATAAGACCCTTTCCCAGTTAAAAATTGTTGATAAACTTTGCTGCTTCTGGGTATATTGGTGTCTCCAAGTAGTCTCATACTCAGAAGATTCTCTTCACTTGATTTTCTGGCTATTTCTTTGTATCTATGACAACTTGCGCCGTTACTCCTGTTCATCCATTTCACAACGTAGCTCATGGCATAAATCAAAACACTACAAATAATAGATTAGTTAGAACACTAATTTCACTTAATATATCTTAAAGTTAAGCCGAGAAGGACGAACCTCTGCTAGCAATGCACTGTGAAAAATTTTAGTTAGCAACTTCTGCGAATCAGATAATAGCTTGAAAAATCAAGATTAAACCACCTACTTCAACAAGCCTTGACCCTCCGGAATGGAATTTCCAATCATGAACTTGCCGTCCACTCGAAGATTGTCAATAGAGGCTAATTTCATTTGATATGGATATAACTCTCTTGCAGACGACAGTCCGTCCATCCGTTTCACTGCTAACAAGCATCGACGGACAGTACTTAACTGATTCTGTATTGGTATAAGAGCTACAAAAATTCTGATTAGCTATATCTAAATGAAAAAGATGAAATGATTGTTGCTACCTTCTGAAACAGGCTCACTTGAGACCAACAACCGGTAAATTAAAGCATAGCATCTTCTCAAAAGATATAGTAGAATCTATCCCAAGTTAATAATGACAGCTGCAGATTGATGAATGACATTTATTACCGATTGACCATCGGGGACGTTGCCTTGCTCATCTAGGAAGACGCCATTGACCCGGATATCATCTATAGACTGTAACTTGAGCTGGTAGTTATATAAATCTGTCTCACGAAGAGTCCATCGGTGAGTTAACATTAGATTATCCAATTGTATTTTCATCTCGGATAGTTGATCATAAATATGCCTGAGCGAGGGTGCTACTAGATCCTCTCTCGCTACAAAATCACTAAGAAGATTATGACAATCATCCAAGAGTCCGTTTAATACACTTTGACCTTGTGGAATATCTCCGTCAGGAGATAAGAAATTCCCATCTACTTTCGAATTTTCAATATTCCGAAGTTCTTCTTGGAACGATTTGAGCTCTGAAATGGCGAACTTAGGTTTGGACCCTATTGACATGATCTGCCGCCTAATATTTACCAAATTTTGAAGCATAGGAGCTAGTCTATCGATCATATTAGCTGTTGATCTATATCGAAACGAAAGAGAATATCTAATCTCATACTCTGGCGATATGACCGACAAGGATGCCTGAAGTTCTTGCAAGAGTGATTCTTAAAACAAACATTAGCTTGAAAAGTGCAAACAAATAGACAAAAAAGATCCCAGTATACCACAAACAGTTGCTTTAGACTTGATCAGCCGAATAACTTCAGGTGATTCATTTGGAGCTTCACGCTCGACGATTCCCTTAATTTCTTGGAGTCGATCTTCAATCGGAATAAGGTCATTTTGAGAATACACTCTGCTTTCTTTTAGATGATCGAGAAGACGCTACAAAAAATTGTTAGCCATAAAGTCACTCTATTCAATCAAAAGAAGGTCTACTTTAACGGTTGTCAGAGAAGCAAAGGTTGCTGGGGCTGTCCTCGTCAGACCTACAGTAAGGAAGAATAAAGACATCAACTGGAAGACATCGTCCAGAACAACATCAACTTAGTGATCAGCAAGAATTATCAAGTTCAGTATAGAATATTTCGCTCATGTATAATTCAGAGATATATACCTCTGTTTTGTTCATCTTGTAGATTAGGATCTTCGCGAATACGATTGATCTTTCGAACCTCACCAATAAGCTGCTCGTATACCGAATTAACATCACTGGACTTCACGTATCTGTGAAGAAGTCAGTCCAAATCAGGACCCCAATAAACCGTAAAAACGATAGACTGATAAATATAATAACTTACGATGACCGATCCTTCTTCATCGATGCCAACTTGGCCCGAACGGAGACCAACTTTTGCAGGATCGCCTGTTCATTCTGTGGGACTGTGACTGTAGAACTCATGTAAAAAGACACAGAGCACAAACACACTAGATTAATAGATATAAAACCGATTGATAGTAATTGACTATATCAGTGAGATATGGTAAAACTAAAGGTTGATGAAATGCAGTAGCACAACCTTTATCGGAGAAGCATTGATCTGGTTAGTTATGTAGGGCGGGCTACGTAACGGTAGTTCTGACTTTAAGATCACGTGTATACGTCGAGACCTTCGACCTCAGCAGCGCCTGACAATAAATGTACTCACTGCAAATTTCCCCTACACATATTCACAATTGCTGAGCCGACAATCACTTTTGTTTGTGACATTTCATACTGATTATAAGAAGTTATTTTGTATCAAATGTAAGAATATTGGAGATAGTATAGCTTAGTTTACGCCTCAGTACACTATAATCGAATGCCTATACTAACAGAATATACAAACATGTATATACCAACAAACGGGAACACATCGAGAAATGAAACAGACGTAAAAGCAAACACGATCCAAATCCTAACTAAAATACAAAATGAAGATGAAAATAACAGTCGTCACCATTTCCACTGATCCCAACGAAATATCATCCATTCAATGCTCACTTTCTCCGTATCAAGTTGGGCTACTTCTCATTATGCTGGCTCAATTGACTCAATTTACTATACATATCAGCAATCTTTTTTGAAGACACGTTAACCGGCCAAAAATAGCTAGCAAAAACCCTAATTAATTAGCGACTTGCAATTGCTCAAAGTTTCCTGTTCCTTACCAGAGATGTTTCTTCAGTCTCCGTCTGTCATCAGTTGGTGCATTCGACGCGGTTTTTTGTATGTAATCACCGACAGCTTTCAATTCCTTCTTCAAAATCGTCGCCCATTCTTGTCTGTCTAAGCCTTTTCCTCCTTGCTTTAGCCTTCTCAGACTATGGCGAATAGGATGTAACATATCTTTGCAAGAGGCCTCATCCATGCTAGAATAGTCGCTATACGAGTCTTTTTCAGAGGGCAGGTCTTTAGCTGCACTGCCAATCGTCATATTTTGCGATTTTTTCTTTGAAGGCTTTTCCAACTTCGCACTTTTGTGAGACACACTCTGATTATTTGTAGGAGGATTGACATGTTTGGCCTCGTCCGTGTATTTTTGAGCTGATGGTGATTCAGACTTGAGCTTCGGATTGGATGGTGCTGGCGACGTTGAAATCTCAGACTTCAAAGTCTTAGAAGGTACCGGCTTCCTTCTCCGACGAGCTTCTCGGAGTTCCCCAGTAGACGCACTATCATCTTGACCTTTGAGTAAGCCAATAAGATATTCTACTCGTCTGCCAAGATGAACAGCACCTGGAACTTTCGTCGCAGGCTTTTCTTCCTTATTTCGTTCTTCCTTCTTCTCAACTCGGTGCTCTTCTAAAAAAAATCTATCCCCAAAGTTCATAGTAGGATCATCACGAATGTGCGTCCACGCTCCATAGCCATATTTACGGACACCTATTAGAAGCAAAGTATCCTGCGAGACATCCCATTCACAATTCCAGCCATGTACAGACTTGACGGAACGATTTATCTTGAAAGACTGAGGATCATCTTCGGGTATAAGATCATATAAAATATTCATGTCCAGAGGTCGTTGGAGTACTAACTCGGCATTAAGGTTTTTGATACCATTGTATTCGAACAATATTGCTTTTCGCTCCTTTTTCTTAGATGCCTCAGGATTCTGTTGTTCTTGTGCCTGCGCAGAACGCCTTTCCTCGTCTTTTTTAATCGACTGTCTGCTAAGATCGATTATCTCATCATAAACTTTCTTGACTTGCTCAGGATCTCTATTTGAAAATGATCCATCAGACGTTACTCGATCCCAACTTTTACGCAAATCTCCATATCTCAATATACATTTATATATTGTACGAATTTCACGTTCCGAAAGAGCATTGGGATTCAATATGGCTTGCACTTCCTGCTTCCGCTTTATAGATCGGTCATGCCGTCGTCTATCGCGTCTAGATTCTTCAGTAGGGTCGGAATCAGCCATATTAGCTTGACTCAACGAAGACACTTTTCGACGACTATTCATTTCTATCTGATCTTGAAGGAACTTCTCTTCTTCTCTTCTCTTCTCTTCTTTCTTTATCTTTTGAAGATCTTCCGAAGGAATAATATCATCCCAGCTAACATCTGCCTTATAATCAGTAACCTCAAACTGCTTGAGGAACTCATCACCACCCAAATGAGACTCGCCCAAATCAGGCGTAGTTATGTGATCTTCAGCATGCTCTAAGACATCATCCAAGTTCATGTTCTCTAGCTTCTGTTGATTTTCATGAGCTCTGAACATATTTCCAGCGCCAAACTACAAATAGATAATATTAGCAAATGCACTGCGTCTCTGATATTAGAGGATGATCACTTACCTTCAGAATCGCACTTAACTCCTTGCCAGTCGGTTCTGTGCGCTTAGAAGCGCTACTCGTATCAGTAACACCTAGCGAAATAATAGCATATTCGAGAATCATCTTCCTGCGAGCACGCTCCAGAACTTCCTCTTCTACAGTATCCTTGGATACAAACCGATAGACCATAACATGAGACTTCTGCCCAATTCTATGCGCTCGAGCCATAGCTTGCAAATCTGCTTGCGGATTCCAGTCTGAATCAAAAATGATAACTGTGTCAGCAGTCATCAAGTTTATTCCTAAGCCACCAGCTCTTGTGCTAAGCAAGAATACGAAATCGGGGCTTCCAGATGCATTAAAATGATCAATTGCAATTCTACGCGTTGGCGCAGGAATGGTACCATCAAGTCTCTGAAATGGTAGACCTCGGTGAGATAAATAGTCGCCCAAAATGTCGAGCATTTTCACCTGTTGAAGTTAGATATATCTCAATAACTAGCGATCATTACTCAGAAGACGTACCATCTGACTGAATATGAGAACCCGATGGCCGTCTCGCCTCAATCTTCCTAGCAATTTGTCAAGTAAAACCTATAAATAAAAGCCATTCAGTCAAAAAAAACCACAGCTATAAAGTGTAATCACTGGAAAGTTTACCATTTTCCCGCTATTCATCACCATTCCTCGAAATACAGTATCTCGATTCATCTCACCACCGGTAGTCTCTAAAAATTGATTCTCCGCATTTGGAAATAAATATGGATGGTTGCTAGCCTTCTTGAGTTCTACCATAACATTAAGTAAGCTAAGCTGAGACCCACCAGCCGCACCTGCGTTGAGAGCGGCATAATTTCGTGATATAATATTTTTATAATATTCTGTTTGCATATCCGATAACTCAACTCTCAGAATACGCTCAGACTTCGATGGAAGAGACTTCTCCACATCTTTCTTCAATCTACGAAGAATAAACGGCTTCAGACGTTCATGTAGATCTCTTATATAATCCTCCTGAATAGCACCAGGAACTTCAAAATCAATTTCCAAATCAATCTGTATCCTACCCGGCATTAAAAAGTCTACCAGCGCAGCTAGTTCTCTGATGTTGTTCTGCAGTGGGGTTCCCGTTATAAGCAGTCTATTTTCAACCTTGAAGTCTTGCAAAGACTCATATAAAGCAGATGCTGAGTTTTTAAGTCGATGTGCTTCATCGACTGCTAAGTATTGCCATTTTAAGGGACCAAGTTCTGACTTATCCTTTAGTATATACTCGTATGTAGTAAGAAGAATGTTAAATTTAGGCTTCTTTGATTTTCCGTCCACAAAAAACTCGTACGTCCTCATCATCTTTCGTGCTTGAGTGTTTCCTAAATAAACTATGTAATTCAAATCGGGTGACCATAAGTCAAGAGTCTCTTGCCAAGCAGGCACAGTCGACAAAGGAACCACGATAATAAAGGGACCATGCTGCTTGCGAGCATATATCAACCACGACAAAAATGCAACAGTCTGGACTGTCTTTCCTAAGCCCATCTCATCTGCTAAAATACCATTTTCGTTGCGAGACCATAGAAAGGCCATCCAGTTAAGTCCTGTAAGCTGGAAGTCACGAAGCTCTCCGTTTTTAACATAGGAAGGCTGCTCAGTCAATTTCTCAAACCGTGGTCGTCGTGCACCATAATGAACGCTATGAACTGGGGCTAGCTTTGAGTCCGAACGATTTAAAAATTGATCAACTGGGCGTTTCGCAATTTGAGCAATCATTTCCGCATCTTCCCAAGTACACGCATCGTAGTATAAGCGCTTCCATTTCACGAGATATTGCAGTCGATTTGAGCCATCGACTTTGACACGTTGAGACGAGACTACCCTATCAACAGTTTTGAACTCTTCGTAATTCTCTCTATGCCGTTCCCGCTCTAAATCCATTGATTCAATATCTTCTTGGGTAGTTGCAGGATCTTCACGAATCTGCGCATCCAACATAACACTTTGACGAATATAATTATCTAAGCGCTTCAAACCTTTAATCCCACTAAGATCGTCATAGCTTTCCCATGTATTGTGTAGGTGCGATAGACCTTGCCATTTGACATAATACTCCAAATCCTTATATACGTCTCCACTTCGCTCAGCAGTCTCTTTACCACGATGATCCAATATCATGTCGATAGCTTTACCATCTTCGACTTCGTAGAAATAGCTATCAGTAGTTGAGTATTTGGCCTTGTCCTGTGTGGTAGTATAGCTATCATAGTCATCACTAAGTTCTAGATCGTCCATTTCGTCATCTTCATTGTAGTTCATGACTTTATTATTTCTGGTGGAAAATCTGACTTCAGATGCAGGCTTAGTCGACGTGGCAATAATGCGACGCCTCTTTTTGTGAGTACGTCTTGAGGTTCCATAGTCATCACTATCCGATAATTCAGGCTCGAACTTAGAATTGAAATCTACCAAAGGTTAATGTGGAACTAAACGATCTCATGATCTACAACCAACCTTTAGAGAATTTTTGTTTAGATCTCGGCTTCTGAGGTCTGGAGGCTGTTTCATCATCATCATCAGAGTTTTCCAGCTGTACCGCTATTAGCATGTCTTATAGCATTAATAAATATGAATTACATACTTCCACAAATCTATCGGGAGCCGTATGCGATCGATTCTGCGCAAAAAAAGGCACATTAGTGACAAAACATTTCGATAGTAGCCTTCAAAACATACGCTTCGTCGCAATCCATATAGCTCTGGATCAAAATATTCCGGCTCTTTGCGTTTGGTTTTCCTAGAATTTGTAATCTCTGTTTCAACCAGTCTATGTTTAATAGACTCTGGATTCTCATCCAGAGTATCGTCATTACTGTCTTCAGTTTCATCGGCCTTTTCACTTTCATCAATGCTAGAATCATCCATAGCCTCGCTCTCGTAGTCTTGACCAGATTGCGTTCTTACATGCCTGATATCCTCTTCTTCAGTCTCTTGGCTATCAACGTCTTCGTTGCGGATCTCATTATCGTCGGACGGGTAAGAAGAACTTTTCTGGGTGAGTTGACCAGTTACAGCTCCATCAACTTCCAGTCCATCTATAGCAGATAATTCGCTGCTATTACCACTAGCATGTGCACCATTATTGGCGAACCCCGAATACAAATTCGAAAGAGCAGCCACAGCGGTTTCCTCGCTCATTATAGCTTATCCTTTGACTCTACAATAATGTCAAAGTCAGCAAACATGGATTTCGGTTAATAGCAATTTAAACAGCATAATTGAGCAAATGAGATCAGTCAAAGCAAATCATTCTGACAAGGACAATAAACAATCATAACAATACCAGTCGACAAGTAGCAAAAACTCCATGAAGACGCATATGGCTTGTAAAAGACGCTACCAACGCTACCCCTCCAGAATCTCTATGTCTGGAACTACCGTTGTCAGACGAATGCTAGTGGACAGTGGGCAGTATCGGTATGGTACATTATTACATTGCATACCCATCCATCCATCCTACAAATGACCGTAGGACTTCCGGACATGCAAACTAAGAGCTACCAGCCAGTTGACAAGCATCATTGTAAAGCTGACACATCATATATCATAACTCAGAGCAAGTAAGTATTGAAATGGACGACAAAAGGATTCGTGTAGACGTTCAGCAACTGACGTTCAGATGCCAAACGAACATTCAACAGTCATTCAACAGTAAACAAAATATACAAACATCTTCACTGACTTACCACTTGTAAATATACCAGACTGCATCTAGAAGGTAAATTATTATCCAGAAATAGGCAAAGGATCGAATTGAATCTTGTAAAGGTTTCACTAATAACTGGAGTAATAACAGTTCACAATATTTAAAAAAAGGAACTCGCGTTAGGATTCCTCTGTCCTTTAGATATTTTAATTGCCTAGGGCCAAAAGTACGGCAAACACTTCTGTCACGCCGCTCTATTCGTGAAAATTATATTCATTTAGTTTTTTGATTGAAAAAAAATTTGACAACTGTGAGATTCGAACTCACGCCCCTTTCGAGATTCGAAACCACGATCAATCGTGAAAGATATTAACTCTTGAGTCGAACGCCTTAGACCAACTCGGCCAAGTTGCCAGATTACAAGTTATGTGTATAAACACCGTCTTATATCTATAATTCTTTTATGTTCTTGGAAGTTAGTTTGCATAAGTGCATACAATCATTACTGGGCAAGTGACCTTTTTAGACAAGCTGACTTTTTTTGATTTAGATCTCTTGATTGTAAGAAGGTTTCTTAACGTGAGATCGAGTCGTCGATACCTTCTTATGCGTGTTCACTGCGATAAATTGGTGGTGATTAGACTGTGGGCCACTGTATGATGGCAACAATGACCTACAATTCTGAGCTTTGGAAGGAGTCACCCGTATATGTTGGATCGACAAGGTTCTCTATATCTTCAACCGTTAAAAATGTGCTGGTCACTGGAGGTGCAGGTTTTATGTAAGTAAAGCTAGATAAAATTTGTGAAAATTTACTTGAAATTAAATTTTTGGTTGGTAGAGCGTCATGGCTTGTGAGGCATCTCACAATACGGTATCCGGACTACAATGTTGTTTGTTTTGACAAGCTGGACTACTGCGCTTCTCTTAACAATACCGGGGTTTTAGATGGATTTACGAATTTTTGCTTCGTCAAAGGCGATATTAGGGTTGCAAATGATGTGAAAAATGTTCTCGAGGAATATGAAATTGATACGATATTTCATCTTGCTGCAATGAGTCATGTTGATCTATCTTTTGGTGGGAGCTCGTTCGACTTTACGTCAACAAATGTCTATGGGACACATGTTCTCCTTGAATGTGCGAAGAACTATGGCAAAGTTAGAACTTTCATTCATGTATCAACTGACGAAGTCTACGGAGAAGCGCGTGAAGACAATTCGGACTCGCTGGAAACTTCGATTCTAGCACCCACTAACCCTTATGCCGCTACAAAAGCGTCTGCAGACATGTTAGTGAATGCATATTTTAAGAGCTACGGCCTTCCGGTAATCATTGTACGCTGTAATAACGTCTATGGCCCTCACCAATTTCCTGAGAAAATAATCCCAAAATTCATATGTCTGTTACAAAGGAAGCAGAAATGTCTGATCCACGGCAATGGGAGAAACCGGCGAAGATATCTGTTTGCAGGAGATGCAGTAGATGCTTTAGATACTATCCTACACAGAGGAAAACATGGTCAAATATATAATATTGGTACTACGGACGAAATGTCGAATATAGACCTCTGCAAACTACTCATCAAAGAGTTTGGTTATGATGATTCCAGTGTCAATGACCAAATTATATACTCGATCGATCGTCCTTTTAATGACAAACGCTACGCAATTAATGCTACACGGCTGAAGGAATTAGGATGGTCACAGAAAACTTCGTTTAAAGAGGGATTGTCAGTTACTATAGATTGGTATCGCAAATTTGGTAATGCATGGTGGGGCGATATAACCGCTGTTTTGACGGCGTTTCCGACTAAAGATCATACATTTTTTACGAATGCTAGTTCCTAATAGAATAGAATATGTCACGAGCTTTATAGATTCCTTCATAATTTGTATATTGAGCGAGAGAAATAGAATCAAAGACGTTTAAATTATATGTTAAACCCACCTTTTCATAGACAGCATACAAACAACTGGTTGGCTCTTTAAGACCGTGTCAAGATTTAGCATCGCAAGCGTCAAAGAACTGACATCATCTTGCCTTGCTTGAACCAATCCGCAACCAGGAAAGCTGCATCTAGGGCTATTTGAGGTTCGTCAATAATCCAATCTAACAATTTCTTAACAGCGAACAAAAAAAGAGAGTACTAACACTGGCTTTCGCTCAGACGAGGATCGCAAACTGTATCGTATCTGATCACCAAGTCCTCATGCTTCAGCTGCTCCGATCCGCCTATAAACATTAGCCCACTGTGCAAAAATAGCCTGAGCTATTGAAATTACCTATACATTCCGTAACGGGATCACCAGTAAGCTCAAGGTGGACTCCATTCAACTGAGAATTGTTTTCTTTGTGAATTCGAAGAGCAGAAGAGAGTTCCGACATGATATCCTCGAAATCCCGTGTCTTCAGGCCTGCAAAATCAGATGTTTTTGTGTTTCCATGGCAAGGATCACATATCCTAACTATTAGATGTGACATATAAAGAGATCAAAAATATGTATCTATACCAGACTACTTTGTGTTTTGAATCTTGTACAGCCGCTATGTGTGAGGGCAATATTTTGGCTATTTTATCGGCACCATAGCGTGTAATAAGAGTAACATGTCCAGTGACAAGATCTGGATCAAGGACATCTAACAAAGGAACGAGATCTTCGGCAGCAGTAGAAGGTCCTATTTTTACTCCAATGGGATTCCTAATGCCGCGGAAGTACTCAACATGAGCGCCGCTGATTTGTCGTGTTCTATCCCCGATCCAGAGAAAATGAGCTGATGTATTGTACCACTTTGGTATTCCATCAGTAGGATCACGAAGCTTCCGAGTCAGAGTTTGTTCAAATTCAAGATGCAGTCCCTCGTGAGATGTGAACAAATCCACAGACTGAAGACTAGAAGATGTGTCGGCACCTACTGTTCGCATAAACGATAAACCTTCGGTTATTGACTTGACAACATTTTGATATCTAGCCTTTACGTCATTTGATTGAACATGGGAAAGCGACCAGTCGAAAGGCCTATGAAGACTCGCAAATCCAGATGAAAGAGATGACCTGATGAAGTTCAAGGTTGCTGCAGAATGAAAGTACGCGCTATACTTCCATCAGTTGAAGTAGATATGTTTATGCAATGAGCTGCTCATACCTCACGAGTCTCGCAGGATCTGGAGCGCGATCACTGACGTCAAATCCATTGATATTGTCTCCTCTGTACATCGTTTAGAGGTGGCTTGCAGCTAAAAAAAGAACAGTTTATACCTAAACGAAGGAATCTCCCTCCCATCCACATGCTCAGTAAGTTTCGATCGCGGTCTGATACTTATTAATAAAATATTTAGTTGTTTTAGGAAGTACCATACTTTGCAAACTGTCCTGCCATACGACCAATCCGCACAAGTGGTAGCTGAGTCCCTGTGTATAAGTAAATACTTGAATATAAGCAAATTTGATGAATGCAGCCCAAATAGCAGCATGTTGTATACCCCAAATTAAAACTAGTGACATCTGAAGAAGAATCTTCATTTTTGCTTCAATTGGATCCTATGTCAGTCAGAAACCCAGACTTCATCCTTTAATTATTATTTACTGACTTGAGAACAATAGTCAAAAAGCTCTGCACAGTCTCCCCCTTGCAATACAAAAGCTTTCCCAAGAGCTGCATCCTCTAGTGCGCGATGTAATCGATTGATCTATTCTATGTGAGTACTGGCGACATGTCGACTGTCCTCGAGAAAGTAGACTGTCCATTTACCTCATATGGACTCACTAACGGAGGTAAAGATTCCAATTTCTGTAATGCCTACTCTCATTAGATTCGTTGAAAACGTTCGCCAATGCCAATTCATAGTACACCACCTTCTCGATTTCCTTTGCATTATCATATACGACATCTTGCACAATAGGTTTTGTCTGCCAGGTGGTCGGATCCCAGTATTCGTTTACCGCTGGTTGTCTGACATTAATCCTACCGTAGCTAAATCCTTCACTGCTTGAAAGAGCAGTTATGTCCATCTGTGTTGTCGAATCGGAACGCAACTTGGCGGCATTAACTGCTCCTTCACTAGGAATCAACTTTTGGGGATCTGCTCGAACAAATACCGGTGATTTCGGATGCTCGCCAGTAGCATTCCTCGCCTCTTTTTCAGATCTATTTGAATTCATTTTGGAGAGAACGGATGTATATGAGGGAGAATCAAACAAACGATTGACTCCACCTAAATATATCGGTTTAAATTTAATTTTTATGTTCGTGAAATTAACGGTGACAAAAACCCAGTGGAATTGGGAGTTCTTGAACAAATTTACTAATGACTCCCCTACACCACTTTCTACGGGGCAAAAGTTACTCCTGGATTGACGGACCAAATTTATTGTTGCTGACCTTCCGAGAGGATTTCAAATAAATGCTTATAATGCATTGCATAATCTGAACAATCGAACCTACAGCTTCTTTTGAATTAATACACTCGCGACAACATTATGATTCCGATTGTAGCTCTTTCAACATATAAACGATGACGCAAATTCTTCCTTCTACATTTTTAATTGACTGCCTATCCAATGCTAGCATGGCATTCCCTTTGCCTTCATTTAGCAATGGCAGAAAGAGCTTCCAAAACTTCCAACTCAATTCTAGCCTCCACCTGGTCAATCTCACTGCCAATTGTAGAATTTTTCTGAGCCTCAGCGAGCTGCGAACGAATAGCCTATGACAATGTTAAATCAGCTTTTTAATCTTTTGACTACGCCTTCACATGTACGACAAATAATTTTTACCTCTGCACTAAAATCCTCCGCGGGATAAGCCTCAACGGCATTAATGCTCAACAAAGATCCGGGTTGGACAATGGCAAAACCACCAGACACTGAAACAATTAGAGCTTTGAGCTTTATTTGAAATTGAAGGATGATGCAGAACTTACCAAAGAACTGCTTCGTGATTCCAACTTCCTCCACTATATCTATAACACCAGGTTTGAGCTGCTCTATGACAGGAACATGGTTTGCTAGAACACCGAGCTCTCCGGAAGTAGCAGGCAAGTTAACCTGAACACTATAACACTATTAGCAGGAATTCACTTGATACTGCACGTTTCAAAAAGAATATATTCAGCCAATTGGACAAAAGAAGGGCGCAGACATCATGTCATATATTCATTCAGTACATTGTCTTAAAATCATATATCTTGCCGATTCAAATCAAAATTAAATTTTTGCAGCTTCCTTATGATAGTATGATTTCAATAACAAGACAAGAACTTCAACCCAACTTTTGATGTTCAAGCCAACTAGATCTGAATATTCACGACAATATCTGGAAGTAAACCAAACAGAATTAACGAAAGTACTAACACATCAGAATTCTGATACAGGACCTATATGCTTATGTCAGAAAGACCGTACCAATTATAAGACAAATTTTTCTTCAATGTTAATTGAACCTACCTGGTGAGGAAGAGCCAAACTTAATCGGATTTTGTCGCTTGGAGGTGCAGCATCCGCGTATCCACGAATAGACAAGAAAGACGCAAAAGATGAAGGTCTAGCACGGCCAAGTGATCGAGAGGCGATACGAAGAGCACTCATTTATATATTGATTCCAATTGGTGTTAAAATACAGTATGTCTATAGGCTTGTATTGCGACAAGGGAACAGATATTTTAGCGAGAGAAGCATTTTTGAGCTGCAGAGGTGATGATTGGTCTGAATGGTAAGGGTAAGGGTTCTGCATCTCATTGCACTTCTACCATAACCGATCCTACAAGAGTAATATTACCCTGTCTAACTGTCTCTGCTACTGTTGACACTCAATACTCATTCTTGTAGAAATACCAATTTTCGGTAGTAATGGATCTTGAAAATATCACGAAGTTCATTCTGTAATAGAATCTCTGGAACTCAAAAAAAGATGGGCCGAGATCAACAGCACAATTAACTTTAATTAATTTAGCAAAAAGAGGAAATCATTTCGAAGAATCATTGTAGGAAAAATTTGAACTGTACAACATATTTCAAAATTATTATTATTTCAAGTATCTTTCATGAATTGTATGCTCAGGTTAATGGACCTCTGATATCTAACTCTCAGATAACGCGGTGAGTATAAGGCATTTGTTTCGCTCTAGTTTGCATTAAAATAGGCGCACGATATTGATATTTACAAACAGAATTGTTTGCAAATCGTACACCAGAGTGTTAGCAAACACTTTAAACATATGGTCGAAATCTTCACTTGCACCGCGAAGTAGTTCATAAAATTGTCACAATACGGATAAATTCTGAATAATTGGAACGTAGTTTTATTATATAGCACATTATCAGAGAAAAACCCAATGTTTTATATTTACTCCGCCGGAACTAAAAATTTTATTAGTAAACGCTTCTCCTCATGAAAATATCAAGTCAACACTTACTATCAATGTCGCCGCTGTCAATTCCCTCGCTGCAAATTTGGTCAGTTTCACTACATATACGGAAATGTACATCTGTACTTACATGATGCTGTGAGGGTTCTGTCCATCAACTCGGCATCCAACTGACTGAGCTGTTCCCAGAACCTCCTTGACAGTTCCACTTAGCTCCTTAGCAAGACTTTTCGACCTCATTTGACGGGCAATCTCGATAATTTCATCAAGAGGGATATTTCCACTGTGCTTAACATTCTTCTCTTTCTTACGATCTCTTGGGGGCTCCTTCAAAGCAGTGATAACAAGAGAAGACGCGGCAGGAACAACTGAAACAGCAGCCTGACGGTTTTGAATGGTAAGCTGAACTGTGACTCTGATTCCTTTGTACTTAGTTGTAGCTTTGGCGATATCTTCACCGACCTTCTTGGGCGATAGACCAAGAGGACCAATCTTAGGAGCAAGCGCAGAAGAAGCACCAACCTCACCACCAGTGGCTCGCAGGTAGATGATTTTGATTTCGCTTGGATCGAACTATTAGATGAACGAATTAGCGTTCGGTTCTGACATCGAATACATCAAAATGAACTTCATCTTCTCTATCGAGACGACGAACATCTCACTCTCCTCTCATTCAAAAAGATCGATTTATCGATGAATGACCAGAGCATGCATGAAACAATCTTGAGAACCAACTAAAATCGCTATTTACTTACCTTTGGCGGCATTGTGACGGTTATGAAATTATCTAAGATATAGTAACGCTGTGTGTTACAGATAAAAATTATAAGTCTTAATAGCCATAAAATTGGGATATGCCAAACCTACTTTCAAACCTCATAGGGGAAAACTCTTGTTGTGACTGCCAATCAACCTAGGTCTACACCCTATACTTCCATTGGTCAAAGGGTGAAAGCAGCAATATTAAGGCAGGGTAAATTATACAGACTACTCTTCCCGTAAGAGCAATTGATTTCACAGCTTTTCAGGGTCTTCCACTTTTAGGCCTTATTGAAAGTGGTTGGCTCGATCTGGTTATTAGTACAAGTACTGTAACATGCGGCTCGATATCGATCAATCCAATAAGGTTCATTGCAAGGAGACGTTTTCACGTATTCAGAAGCGCGTAAACACTCGAAATCTTTCTTCGAGATGTTTGGGAACCGATCAATCGCACATAGAGGATGAGATTGTTTAATTCTATCTATTTTCTAGTTTTACACGATCGTTCCTGCTCTATATTACAGATATTCCAAATGCTCAGTGAAACAGATATTGTCAGGTCTCACGTTAAATAAAGATCTATGCTATAAGGTCCAATTGTTCGTCTTCCGAATAGCCCAATATATACAGGATGTCCAGCAACGTGCCTGAATTTAGTCGTGCGGGTGCCTAGTAGATTGATAGACATCAGACAATCGAATATCTATGAAATTTCAAAAAAGATAAATACCTTCAGTTGTACTATGGGCTTTGCGTTAAATGCAATTCCTAGGCCAGCAGTGTGCATCATAACTAAGTCATTCGCACCGTCTCCAATTGCCACAGACTGGTATCCATGATGTGAGCATTGTCTCAATAGTAACGACTATGGCATCAAAGTGTAGAAGAAATACTTACATCTTTCAGAAAAATGTCTTCTGATTCTGCTATTTGACGCAGCAAATACGCCTTCCTCTCAGCATTGACAATCTCACCCTCGACCTGACCAGTAAGAGAACGACCATCCTCGGATACTTGAAGCTATACAGGCTTGTAAGCATTATTCCGATGTAACAGTTAGAATAATAATACCTGGTTCGCAAAAGCATAGTCTAGGCTTAGTTCGCTCTTCACCCAATTCGCTAAAGGAACGAATCCTCCACTTAAAACTGCAAGAGTACACCCTATCTTTTTCAATGCCTTGCACAAGGTGTAAGCGCCAGGGGTAAATGTGATATCAGACTTCAATGACTCAAATACGGAAGATGGGACACCCTGTAGTAAACTCGCTCTTCGCTTCAATGATTCGTTAAAATCAATTTCTCCGTTCATAGCCAGAGACGTGATAGTCTTGTGCACGTTAGAAATTGTCCGTATTTAATCAATTGACTTAAAGTTGTAAGCCATTACTCACCGATACTTGATCTTCTACACCTGCGTACGCCGCAATCATGTCGATTACCTCTTGCTGAATTAAAGTAGAGTCCATATCAAATACCACTAACTTTTTAGTTCGATGTGTCCCGTCATTTGGCTGTATGCAAATGTCACACTGTAGTTTCTTGCTTAAAGGGATTATCCGGCTTCGGTATTTTTCCAACTCCTCGACCGAAGAATATTTTACTGAATGTTCAAAGCATCTGGATGACAACTTCTTCGATGAGACAATTTTACCGGATAATTCAAGACATGTTTCCCAGTTTAGAACTGTACAGCTGAACTTGAAGAGAGTAGTCAAAATGTAGTCGCCCATTAAATCCCGATATGCTGTCAAAGAGTGCGACCGCAATCTTGAAATTTTATCGTGATTTTCAACACCAAAAGTCTCTACGGTTGGATCTTGCTATAACGAAAAATACATAAAGCGAAAATCTCGTCGTCACGAAAGATCTCCACAGTACCGAATGAAATCGCAAGTATCTTAATAACAAAATCCTGCTGTAACGAAGGGTAAAGGTAGGATAGAATGTTTTGCTATAGTCCCACTCCCTGTAAATAGTTGAGCTTTAATACAATTGAACAACTCTTCTACACTGGAGTCGTAAAATCTATCTATGAAAGGTTGGCAAGACATGCGGTGCTCGCTCTTACCAAAGTGATTTATATTTCATAGCCAAAATAACAATTATTCCTATTTCATATTACTTCATGATTTCTGATGATTTTTGTACTATCTAAAATTACAGAAATGCTTAGGTATTTTGCTCCCTCCTTGTAACAATTTTCATTGAATCATATCTACTCCTTTTAGTCTAATCGACACATTATGAGACTTTATAGACGCTTCATCAATAGAGCGCTTATATCGATCTACATCCATTACTTTGAGCTGCTTCAGATCAATTGAGCCAAAGCCTGGGATAAACTTGGCCATATAGATAGGCGCTAATTTTATCAGAAAGTTAGAAAAATTATACATGAACAAATGATATCTTACCATTCAAAGATTTCAATGTATGCAGGACCTGTCGTGTCGAAGTATCCCAGACATGAAGCTTTCCGTCGTCAGAGGCAGATACTAATCTTGAACCATCAACAGACACATCTATACAAGAAATGGCAGCAGTGTGATGCGCCATCAAATGAGAACTGGCCGGTGCCTGCTGAACGTAGTCCTGTTTGAGAAATTCGGCGCTGTCAGCTGCTTGTGCAAAGTTATCGTTTAGAGGTGTTTGATATATGTATCCATTAGAGCACCCAAGATACGCCTGACGCTCAGCAGAGTCAATAGTCAGACTGTTTAGTTTGTAAGGATACACGAATGTTAGTTCCAGCTTGAGAGTTCGCACATTCCAGAGCTTTTATCATGAATTAGATTTCCTTCAAACTCTCTATATCTTGTTACATACCCGAAAAGTACAGTCAGAAGATGAAGTGTATAACCTCTCACACCCGGCGATACCGGTCCCAACTGCTAGATCAGTTACAGGAAGCGAATGCTGAACAGCCGAGGCAAGTGGTTGAGCTGACTCTCGATTCGCCGATGACGCAATGATATCTAAAAGACGCCAGGTGTATATTCTGCTATCGTTCCCGCAGCTAATAAGAAGAGAGTCGTCTGAATTAAATGATAAATGTGTCAGCGCTTGATAGTGAGCTTCCCTGTAAAACAAGCAGTTTCCCGAGGAAGTCTAAATTTTTTAGTTTACGGTTTTTGAGATATACATGTAAATGTACCGACCTCCCATACAAGTATCTTTCCTGTGTCTGTACCAGCGACTAAAAATTTTTCCGATTTTGATATCACTAGACTGCAAACTCTCTCGGGAAGAAGGATCTTCTGTACAGATGTGTCACGAGTGAGAGAATAAATATATAGAAGTGGCTTCGTTGTATCACCACATATGATATACGATCTTGTCAAGCATACTGTGCTTTTGGTAGATATAAAATTGTGTTTAAAAGATCGCACCGGCAACAATGAATGGATATTCAGAGCTGTCAAGCTGTTAGAGTTGTCCGTAATTGCGTCTTTTAAAAAACTGCCATATATCAGAATTTCATTGGCCATGCCTATTAAGTTTCGGCGAGAAAACTATGAGGCCACTTTTGAGGTTGTCTCTTCAGATGTAGTTGTAGACTAGATTTAAGATATAATTTACAGAAATCGAGGACAATTTTTATTTATTTCTCAAAACTCCCAACGACCGTGACCCAGAGAGAGACATTCAAAAGAGGTCAATCAATATTATTTATTTACAGTCAGGTCTCGATATAAAGAAAATCGATACAACGAAAAAATCCTGTAAAAATAGACGAGCGATAACTCGACCGGATGGAGCGATTCACAATTGAATCACTCCACTTGCTTAAACTACATCTGTGATTGACTCACGACAAAAGCGAGCAGGACACACACCATTCTCGCGGTACGCGTTTAGAATGTGAATGAAATTTAGGCATGCTAGAACATCTCTGTTCCACAGCCTGCTTTTGCCAGGCAAGCAATCCTTGTTTTGGCATTCGAGAAGTCCATGGACTAGCCGCATTTTACGTTGCTTGCCTTTTTTACCTGTCTTTTCATCTTTCTTTTTGCCCTCCTTTTCATCTTCCTTCTGGCCATCCTCTGGATCCCGAACGCAGTCCCACTTCCGCTTTCCCAAAGGCGACTTCCTCTTTCTTTGCTTAATATTCAGAGGTCGAGGGTTCTCGCGGTATTTCGTGGCCTTCACCCTATGATTGCATTTTGGGCACCAGTAAGATGTTCGAAACTCGTCAAGGAGCACAACATCAAAGCCCTTTTTGCGGACGCAGGTCTCGAAAGCCTTTCTTGCGACTAGGTGCGTGATACTTCTTCTTGGAGTTATTGTAATCACCTGAAAGAATTATCACGTTATCACCAAACTTTCTCCGCAAGGCGTTAGCGAGATTACCGTCTGCCTGTTGGCGGTTTCGATATCTCATCCAACGTGTCTCTCTAAACTCCTTTTTAAATTAAAAGGGGAAGAGAAAAGTGTTTGTCTGTCCTCGTATCTGTAAGGATGACCGGAATTCCTGCAAATCGACAGCGGCAGTGTTGGTGGACGACAGCTTCCTCATCCAACTATGATACTCGGCCCTTAGAGGCCGACTAAGTCTCGTACGAGACCATGCTCCATAAGGCAGTATTCTTTCAAAACCACTCTCTCGCCTGTCCTGACAATAAGTATACCGAAATTTCTGTAAACCTTGATGCTTTTGTGGCTTCTTCCGCTTCGCAGCCTTTTCCAGCTTCTGCTGTTTTTTCCTCCTGGCTCTGTAACGAGCCCGAAGTGTAAATTGAGAGTATGCCCTTCATGAAGCGGGGTAAGGTTTGTTGCTCTGATAAAATAAGCTTAGCTAGGGTCTTGCACCGGCTATAAGCATAATCTACCTTCCCTTTACTCATCAAAATCTATGCTCGACCACTGACATACTTGCGGCTGGACTTTGTGTCGGCCGTACGGTATTGTGAACACGGGTTTTAGAAACAGGACAGCGAATAAGTCTCTAAATAAATGTACTAGGTGTTTGAAACAGGAAATGTCATAATTAGATATCGAGTAAGGAGGGTAATATATTAGATATAACGAAAGTTTATTGGCATTTTCTTTATATGCAGCGCGCCAAATCATTCCTTTATATCGAGACTTGACTGTAGTGAAGTTCTAACGAACGCCACGCATCAATTGTGTCAACGCGGATAGCATCATAATATAGAGACATAATGAACGATATTCGAAGTAGAGACAATGGAAGACCATCTCACAAGAGAACGAAGTTAAATCAAGAGGAGGATCAGGAGCAGGTTCGTCGATGGGTAGCCAATGAGGACAACTTTGCTCTACAACAGCTCAGGAAGGGTGCTACTATTAGAATAAAGGAAGAGCGTGCAAAACCAATCGATTGGATAGCCTTGAACATCTGTATTATAGACCCCCAGGAATCATTTGAAGAAGATGATACGGCTATTCAGGAAGTAATAGTGCCTCTTCCTGATGAGGTTATCGACGGTCTTAGCTTAACAGATTTAAAATATCTTGAATCAGATGCTGAAACGTATCTCCAGCTTGAAGAAGGGACGAAAGTCCAGGAATATTGGGAGGTAAGGATCTAAATTTCAATTAGACATAGTGTAGACCCTTGCTCCTGACATTTACTTAGGCGACACTTACAATGTGTAAAATCGCGCAAAATCAGATAATATCGAAGACTGCGAACACTTCTGAATCACGAGCTATTAATACCGTCTCTGGGGATGTGGAAGTTCTTTTGAAAGATAAGAGTTACTCTGAGCTAGTCGAATTAGAAAACAAAGTGGAGAAGCTTATCAATGGAGACTCATCGATTGATGTGGATTTTTGGAATGAATTAAGAAAAGAGTTGATCATACGAAAAGCAAGGGTAATTTTAGCAAGATTCCACAAGAAAGCGCAGATTAGTCTCGCTCAATCATTGAAGATCAAAGGTTTGCTGGAAGCAGGCAGTCAGCAGTCGAGATTGCTAGCCGAGTTGGCTGAATGCCAAATTTCTATTCCTTATCACGAAGACATGGATCGGATGGTGGAAGGAGTGATTTCGAATAGTATTGAGATAATATATCCTGAAGAGCTTGAAAAAAGTCTTGTAAGTTCATTTTACTTTGCTCTTTCGATTCAATTTAACATATTATAAAGGAGCAGGCACGATCGAAAGTTGCAGAACTGGAATTTATTCCATTGAGGATAAGAGCAGGCTTTGAACATCATAAAGCGATAGCGCCCAAATCAGCATTTCTGAATAGCCCTGAAGCAAATACGATAATAGCTACTAAAAGGATATTTGAGAATGAAGTTATGAGATTACAAAATGACAACGAAGAGGATTTCAATGAAGAAGAGAGAATCATTGCCGGCACAATAGACAGTACCCTCCAAAAGCCCCGGTATTTCAATCGAGTTCAAATGGGCTATGACTGGAACAAGTATAATCAGACTCACTATAACCAAGACAATCCCCCTCCCAAAATAGTTCAAGGTTATAGATTTAATATTTTCTATCCCGAGCTAATAAATTCACAAAAAGCACCTACATACAAGATTGTTCGTGAAGGAGGGCGGAAGAGGGGCCAGAGTAGTGCTACGCCAGGAGAAGACGATACCTGTATCATAAAATTTGTTGCTTGTCCACCATATCAGGATATTGGATTCCGGATCATTGATAGGGAATGGGACTATTCCTCACGTCGCGAGAGTGGATTCAAGAGTAGTTTTGATAGGGTATGTGCCGAAAAGTCTCTATCTCCAATTATTTTTTTAGTATTCGAAGTATGAATTTTCTAAAATTTTTGACAGGGAATTTTACAGCTGCACTTTAGGTTTAAAAAGGTGTATTATAGAAAATAACCGCAGGTGTAATGCAAAAATGTAAAGAACGTCACACGGACGTTCGATGCTTACGATTTCGATAGCTTACAATAGAAAAAACAATGTTAATAGTCATTAAATTCATTAGAACTGAATATGTAGATAATAAGGAATTAGGATTTTCGACTGGTTGGATCCTCGGACACTTCATTTTCTGTCAACTCTACTCCAACTGCCATTCTACTTGCAACATATCTCTGAGCAACCACGCCAACTGCCAGTCCTAGTCCCTCTTCTACCCATTCTGCAAGCCATTCACGAGGATCCACTTGTCCAGCTATAGGTTCGTCCGCATCTAACCAAGTTGCCCACATCAAAGGGAACGACTGCGAACGTGTGATAAACGACAATTCGTGCACTGGATCGTGTAAATATACTATGAACACAAAGAATTCAGAACTAGAATCCTGGTCGTCAATCTCGGGCTTACTTGGACATGGAAAAGAGCAAGGTTGAATAGATAGGTAAATATCTGACTTTCGAATTGGCGATTCTAAAGTTCGTTAATAAGCTCAATATATAAATCGAAACTAAATAACTTACCATCCTGGTCTTGGTCCAATTCTACTTCTTTTCCCTTACCAGTAATATGCTCGGCATTTGCTTTAGCCAGTTTCTCACCAGCGTCCAATCCCCCTGTGAAAACTCCCATGTCACGCTGAATTCCCTTTTTGTCGGAATCTCGACGATGGCTCTCCCGTCCCTTTTGAACGATAATCAATTCACCACCCTCAACTTGCTGGATAACCCGGTCAAACACAGAGTACACAATCGTGTCCACTGACGGGTAACCCACCATATCATGAAAAATGTGAATGCGGAGCTGCTCATGTCGTAAAATCGGAGGGGCAATGGTCGACAGAACAGTCGAGAACGTTGACGCGATGGTGCGAGATATACCTATTGTTGATCTCACCGTTAGTGCAAACTAAGGCCGGAATAATATAAACCAATACCAAATTTATTTAGCGCTTCCATGTTTTCCTTAACCTTACTCTCCCAAGCCTTTGTGTCACTGTTCGATTGTAGATCGCGAACCTTACTTTCTGCTGTCCGCATGGCAGCAGAAGCAGAATCCCAGAGACCCCCCGAAGAACCTATCCAGCTAGTAAACGACGACACTGCATCTCGTGCTTTCGCGGATGATTGATTTGGAGATTTGCTCACCGGAAGATTCTGCTCGTTAGCAGCGGTGGCACCTCTAGGAGATTCAGACAACACCTTAGCTTCTTTGGTGTCACTCTCCTTTGGTGGTGTAATCTTGTCTGAGTACGACCTCTTGGCCGAAGTATCATTGGTCAAAGAATCTAAATAGCCAAGCAATTCTTTTTCTGATTGTTCATTAGAAAAGTCAGAAGTAGACGTAGGCTCTTTCGAAGATGAAGATGGTCCTAGAGACTCTAGAAGTTGGAAGACATCGTCCACTGTGTCATTGGTGTTCGACATTTCATACAGAGGTTGTATGGATCAATAACAAATATAAAATATAAAGGTCGAACGGAGTTTTAGAACGAGCCTGTGGTCCAGTTTCCAATTTCCAGTTACTTATACGTTGTTGTTGTGCCAAATCGTTCGTCCAGTGTGGATGGTGTACCTTACGGATCGTCGCAAACTACTCTTGAAACGCCACACCCGAAACTTGAGTTCTATATCTTTTTTAGACTGTTTTACAAAAGCATACTATCAAAAGACTAACATTCTTTATTGTTAATGCATATATGATTATGAAATAAGGATTCCTTTGATGATATCATAAGTATTCAATTATAATAGTCTTGATACACGAGAATATAAAGATTTATTGAAAGACAACTATTTGAACGATATGTTATCGATCATCCCAGCAAGCAGCACACATATATTGTTTTCCATTCTCTTGTTGACATTCTCCTCTAGATGCTTCTTCGGATCTTGTTTGCCCACATATCGAGTTTTTAATGCTTCTGTAGAGAGATTTTTTTCTTCCTTTACCCTTCCAGTATACTGTTCTGATAGCTTGACCATCAACTGGACGGCTTCAAGATTCTCTTTGTCATGCGACCTAAAATCTTGTAAAGTCAGACCCTGCGTCCATTCACTCTTATGTAGATTCAGAAGCATCGACTCTTCTAACGGTGTTTTCCTATAATTGATACCGATAGAGTAGTAGTGACGGTTTAAACCATGAATCAGCGCTTGAATAGACGGCTTGTTAAGGTGTCCCAAATTAGAAGTGGTTTGTCTAGGCTCTTGGCCCATAATAAGAAATGTTGAGTTGATTAGTCTGAACGCATCAATTACAACCTTTCCCTTCACCGACTGTATAGGATCTATTACTACTGCAACTGCTCGAGGATTTAACTGTTCAAACGATTGTTGTGTGTTGATATCCACAGAGGAAAGCCAACAGCCGAATCCAGGATGAGAATGATACCATCCAACGACCATTTGATCTCTGTTGCCATCAGCCATCAGCATATTGGCTAATCAGGATCGAATTACGAGATACACACCTTCCAGTTTGCTTGAGCATATCCATCATCTTTGTTTGAAATACGGGATCGACAGCCTCGACACTTACTCCAGTACTGATTTCTCGTTAGTAACAATCACGATTTCAGTAAAAAGAGACTACAAGATAGATAGTCCAGCACTAACCCACTCTGCGGCATAGCAAAAACATCTATAACTCGAACAGTAAAATCGTCTATGAACTCTCCTAACATCAATCCCATCTACAGTACGTAAATAAACAGATCATCAATCGAAACTTAAACCACAATCTTGGACTTACAACTTCCATCGGCACACCCGCTCTGCATTCACATTAGATTGTGTTCCATACAATAAGTACCAAAAAGAGATACCTTCCATGTTTCAGCATCTTCAAAAGAGCCAGAGAAGATATATAAACGCATTCCGCATTATCCAGAACTGGTTGGTCCTATATGGGATAACTTAGCTGACAAAGCTCTGTTTGCAGACAAAAGAATATAAATACCATCAAAGATGGCATGCCGCCAAGGCCTAAGCCTCCACCAGATTGTCCCAAAAGGCGATTTAGTCTATCCATTTCCCACAGCGGCGAGTCAAGTGCTGATGAACTCTGATAATTATGAAGATGAAATGTTGGTTTAACTGTTCAAGTTACAAAATCGTGATGTTGCCAATAAGCAACAATTATTAATCACGTGACATTTGCTCTAAATTGCTGGACGAATGCTGCGTTTAATCTCAAAAGACTGTGAAACCATGCTTAAGATTCATAGACGACATTTACATCTGAATTAATATTACAAATTATGATAACACCTCTACCTTATTATCAGTCAAGATCTCAATTTCAAATTCGCTTTTTCCGGAATCCATTGCTTCTACAAGAAGATCATATTGACACCCTGCTTTCATATCAACATCATCAATACATATGATTTGTGCCGTGTTCGTGAAATTGTTAGAACTTGCAACTATATCGTACTCCTTCATTACGCTCATTTTTATTAATACCGGATTCGCACAGTTAGTTGGGACTCGTGGCAGTAAAGAAAATCTAGCTCGTTAATTCCCACAAAAGCTGGAAAGAACATCGCCAGTAGACTTACTTTGCTCTTGTTAGTCTCTGAACATCTAGAGAATATCGTCTTGGCTCCACTCCATTCCAGTGGCCATTGATAATCCGCTTGAATTTACCCTAGCAAATAGATGTGAGACTAATGCGAACGTGATCAATACTAATTCTTGGACTTACCGCTACGTCATCCGCTAAAAGTTCAATGTAATATGTCGTGTCGCTCATGATGATTAAGGAAAATTTTGCTTTTAATTCTGCATCATAGAGAGACGTGATAACTGTATAAGTTCCAGGATGCAGCATAGTATTCTTTGTCATAGCAACCCCATGAGCGTATTCACCGCTGTCAACTATAATATCCCGTTTCCGTATTCTATGTTGATAACGTTAGATCTGTTTCAGATAATTACTAAATTCCTGCGCACCCAGTGGTTCGTTTGGAAGATGCCCAAAGTACTTGAATATGAATGGCCAATTGCTCCGCAGCTTCGACCAAAAATTGAAAAAGACCAGGCGATTTCACAAATATCTTATACTGTGGATTTCGAGTATACGTTGGAGATGCCGTGTTTCCACCAGCGGAATCCTCTGTCCACTCTCCTTCCAAACTCTGTTTATACTTATGGCTTTCTTTAGCAGAGGAGAGAGTCAAAGGCGAAGTAGCGTATGAAAATAGTGAAAAATGGCTTAAAGCTTTCTCTTCACTTTCTGCAATAGCAACAACAGTGTATGATTGAAAAGGCGGGACGTCTATACGCAGGAAAACTTGCATACTATCCACAATCTCACTCTATTCAGAGTATTAGAACCGTTAGAAAGGAGAAGGAAATATCACTTACCTTAGTTAGTAGACTTTTTCTTTTGTATACTCTTACACCATCATTGTTATAAACAGAAATTCCAATATAATATTTAACGCCATCATTTACTAGAATATGTCTAGTCAACAATAACCAGACAATTGCAGAGCTATCAGCCTGGCTATTTCTTAAGGCGAACTGTGGGCTGCCATCTATCAAGAAATTCTGTTAGTTTGTAACTTTTATACAACAGTAGAAAACAGCAAAGATGTGAAGAGGGTTGCCTTACGAATAGCTCCTGGAAATCTTGACGCTGCCAAGTCCCACGCAAAGTGTGCCTCCTGCTTGTAACGGAATAGTTTTGGATTCCAATTTAGGTATAATGAGTTGAAGTGCTTACAGACATCATAGAAGTGCATCCAAAAGCATCCTTGCGAAAGAGGAGCATGAACTTGAAGCTTGTTATGCAATTCAGCATCAAAATAATTTTCTCCCTTTGACCATGGATTTTTAACAAGTAGTGCCTTCGTGTTGTCTTCTAGTTCACACATATCTAAAACTGCATAGTCATGCTGACTAGCCAAACCAAGCGAATGCTGCTCTGGATGTGTTAATTTTCCTGTACCCAATGCGATTAAAACATCGTTATATCTCCAAGATCTGTACATCTTCAACCATAAAGATTCACTAGCAATTTCAGTTCCTTGTAGCTGCACGTGCTCCGGAATCCAGGCAGTAAGCATAAATATATCGCTAGCTGCATTTGAGCCAGCAAATGAATAGCCTCCACGTACTTTCAGGTAAGCTTTTTCAACTAGTGCAGGCCAGAGAACCGGAGGGTCGGAATTTGAATGGACAAATATCGAGCGAGATGATTTGGATGCAGGAAGAAAATCATCAATGACAACCTTATTGACGTCAATATTTAGTCCAAGTAATATTAATCGCACTAGCCCTATGATTACCTTTCTAAATACTCCATTAAAAAACATCTTCACGATGTATTTTCCAGAGGGGGACAACACGGGAACACCATTCGATAGCTGTGGAAATATTTTATTTATGACAAGCTATCCAACCCAAGTAAGCGTCAACTAAGCAAAAAAAAAATTTACAACAATGTACCTTAGATCCAGTCCTGATTTCCCAGGCGGATAAAACACAACAGGAGGTGACGACAGAGCAGTCGCCCAGTAGATCCTGCGTCACATCGATTGCACCGTCGCAAGTCATCTTGAACTCGTCCAACCAAATTTCGGTCGGCCTTTTCCATTTGGAAAATACTTGCTTTTGCTCGTCCGACAGTGTCAGAAAGCCAAAAGGATCCCTATCAATATTAGCAAACCAATTTTGAAGTCTGAAAAAAGTTCACGAACGTGAAAATGCCATCTAAATCAAGCTCCGATATGTTCAAGTCTTCATTATTCCATGGCGGGTATATATATCCATTGATTTTTGAACTTTTCAATAAAACCTTCTTTTCTTTTATTGATAAAGAAGGATCTAAACCATGTAAAGCATTCAAGCTCGCTGCCGACGTCGCGGATAACGATTCCGATTTTTGGGGATTAGAAGTTTGCCGTGACGAAAAGTCCTTTAGGCTCCCAATTGCGGGTACAGAATTATATCCACTGTTAGGATGAGAGCTTTCATTTCCACGCAAATACGCCTTGTATGATTCTGCTTGTGAGAAAGCCAACTCATACTGTTTGCGTAACCGTTGCTTCTCACTCTTGATAGGTGCTAGTCTGACAGCGTCGATAAATATAGAGGCAGCACTTATCACAGATGATAAAGCTAAAGTAATTTCTTCAGAAGTTTCGAAGTCCTTAGACCTTTGTAGTTCATCCTAAACAAATCAGCAAGGTAAACGCGAAGCCAAAGCTCTAAGTTATAGACCGAGCCTACATTCGCACGCTGTTCAACAGATTTATATTCCATTTGGGCTCATGTTGACTTTACGAATGACCAGTTTTCAAGAGAATTTAATTGATCACCATCAATAGCCAGTCACAACCATAGAAAATTAACTTGACCTCCCCCGCAGTAATATTGATTTCCAATGTCCACTGGCTGGTGGCTCTGCAGATAGTTGTCCAACTCACGAGATTTCAATATATGCTGTCACAGTTCTTGGCTGACCGGGTAATTTGCTAAAGTTTTATGCTTAAATATTGGATCCAGCAAATTCACACAGTTGCTCAAAGTCAAGTCTTCTTAACCTTCCAAGGAAGTCTTAATAAAATATTAAAACGTTCAGCCGTTACAGGCAGGTCTAGAAAGTTGCATATATAAGGCTTTTAGACCCAGGTCTCGTCTGCTGACGCAGTCAGCTCAGTTATCTGCTGCTCGATACATCATCTAGCTACGTAAAACCCAATATCAGTATTTTCACTTGAATTCTCTATAGATTTACGAATAAAACAGATATCCAATATTTATGAAAATGGATGCTCCAAATCTCAAATATATGCGATTTGGATGACTATCAAGGGACAGACGATCTTACGATTTGATCAGCTGGTGGATCAAGATGAGCGGGCGACATTTCATATCTGGAAGACATGTATGAACTTTGATTCTTAAATGTAATTATTCTATGCAATAGTGCATCCTGAAGACTAGAACTGAATAGAAGAACTTCCTACTTGTGTGCCATGCCTTGTCAAAGAACCAATATTACAGATGTTGACTTAACGATCAACTCTCGATATAACGATAGTCGATATAACGAAAAAACATCTGTAAAAATGGACGAGCGATAACTCGACCGGATGGAGCGATTCACAATTGAATCACTCCAATTGTTTAGATACATCTGTGATTGACTCACGACAAAACCGAGCAGGACGCTCATTATTCTCGCGGTACCCGTTTAGAATGTGGATGAAATTTAGGCATGCTAGAACATCTCTGTTCCACAGGCTGCTGATCGTATGCCTTCATGAAGGGTAAGGGTTGCTGTGTTGCATTGGCTAAAAAATAATCTACATTCGGTTTACTCATCAAATCGTATGGTCCACTGACATGTTTGGCTTGAACTAATGTGTCGGCCTCTGTATTGTTGACAGCGGTTTGTAGAAACACGAGAGCGAAGGTTAGATAAATCGATTGTAGTGCAACTCCTAGCTCGTGCACAGGGTAATTCAATTTCAAATAGCGCACGCAAAACCATTTTTATCTTAGGCACAAGCGGGACTTTCCGTAAAGAGTAATATCCGCCGGCACTTCAGGGATTATGAACATAGCCCGCAGAGTTCAAATGGACGGGGTGTGCATAAGCTTACACTCCAATATTGTCTTTTGTGGAAGCTGATTGATCATTCTATCATTATTTGCTTACTATGGCTGCTATATCTAAAGAACCACCACTCCCTGCGTGGGGTTATGCTCTATCTGGCGCTGCTGGGGCTATAATAGCGAATTCTCTAGTATATCCGCTTGATTTGTATTAATGTTCTGCTTGCCGATTGATTTATCTGATCTATACTAATCACGCGTATTCAGGGTGAAAACCAAACTCCAAGTGCAGCCAAAAAGGTCAGAGAAAGAGATTCTAAGGTATTCAATTATGTTGTTTTGATTGTCTTACGCAAACACTAATATAGCGGGCTAACTATCATGCAGTGAAGGGAATACTGAAGACCATTACAAGGATTCGTGGGATGCCATAAAGAAGATATATGGTAAAGGTGGCCTTTTGGCATTGTACTCAGGTCTACCCGGTTCATTGTTAGGCGTAGCCTCTACCAACTTTGCTTACTTCTAGTACGGGTTTTCATTAAGCTGCATACTTTTATAATTGCGGCAGAGACTGACTATCAATTCACTATTTGTAGCTGGTATGGGCTTTTGAGGTCTTCGTACCAAAAAAAGAATCCGGAGCTGTCAACAGCCATCGAGCTGTTATTAGGCGCGGCTGCAGGAGCTTTAGCACAGATCTTTACAATTCCAGTAAGTGTCATCACAACTAGACAGCAGACAGTCGACGGCGCTCCTTCATTCTTTGAGATGGGAAAAGATGTTATTGCTGAAGACGGTATAAGCGGCTTATGGAGAGGCCTCAAAGCATCACTTGTCCTCGTTGTTAATCCATCCATCACATATGGAATGTTTCAACGGCTTCGGGAATTGATATTTAAGCATAAAGCTCAGATCTCGCCTTATGATTCATTTGGTAAGAGAAACATTAGTTTATATCTTGGTAAACAAGACTTTGATGCTTACACAAGGTCAGTCCTAGGTGCAATTTCCAAGTCTATGGCGACAATTTGCACTCAACCTCTGATTGTTGCCAAAGCAATGCTACAATCAAAACCCAAAAATGGAGCCAAAAGGTACGAATCATTCGTCGAAGCAATGGAGTTTCTGTGGACCAATGAAGGGCCTTTGAGTTTATTCAAGGGCATTACTCCGCAGATTTCGAAAGGCGTGATGGTACAAGGATTATTGTTTATGTTTCGAGACCGTAAGTCTTCTTTGAATTTCTCATTTGCCTTGTTTCGTCTTTCTCACTAATGATCAAGAGGTCGAGCTACTAATTTTGCTACTATTCCGGATTGTGCGAAAGTCAAGAGCGAAAGCGGCACTACTCAAATAATCGTATCGAACGCGGACTTGTATTGTAATATGGTCTATCATGTGCCGTTAAAATACAAACACGGCCTTTTCATTTCTTTAATTGTTTGCCGTTTTCCAATAAGCAAGATCTTACGCCTTTCGTGGTAAAATGTTACGACTATCTGTCCCTTTCATCAGCGCCTTTCCAACTCCCATATGACCACTGATTTGTCAAATCCACCTACGAATATTAGCAATCTCAGTTGTGCAATAAAAACAGAACTCATATTTATCAGTTTAAGCATACGAGCAATACGTACCTGTGACTAAAACTTCCTTGCCATCTACAATGCCGGAATATATAGCTTTTACCTTGCCATCATGATGTTTGAGCTCAGCTACAACAGCACCACTAGATAGTTCAACTCCTCGAATAATACCATCGTCACCATTACACCATATTCCCTAAGAAACAATGAGAAACAATGAAAATTCAAAATGTCGAGCTAAATAGGAGCATACCGATCCTTGTGGCCTCCAACAGATCCTGCCGTTGGAATACGCATCTTGTGGAGCCTTGGTTAACGCATTCTTGAGAAGTCGATCGTTTCCTGTTTCAAGCATCATGAACCGCATGTGAGGAACTGAAGACGTTGCCACTACGATATACTTAGCCTCATTTGGATCAAGCGCGATATCCATTGCACAGAAAGCTACCCACGAGTTACTTTCGGGATTCAAGTTGTGTCTAGCAAACTCGGTCAAGGATGGTCGCAGTTTGTAGTAGTATAAAAAAGTCGAATCTCTTCTAGATACTATCAACATAGGCGGTTTAGAACCCAAGTCTTCTCCTGAATAGTCTGTACTAGTGAACTCAATTGCTTCTGGAGTGGTAGGAAAGGCCAGAACACCCAATTTGTCGAACGAAATAACAGGTTGAAGACTTTCGTCTGTAACTCCAGCTGCATCATCCACACCAATTGAAATTCTCTGCTCATCCATTCTAATAGCATAAACAAAAACTTTCTTATCATAACCAGCTGTCGCAATGTATTTTCCATCGGCCGAAAGAACGATCCTTACTATATACTTCATGTGATCTTTCATCTCTACAACGACATCTCCAGTATCAATGCGCGAGACAACCAAGCGGCCATCCATTCCCCCGGTAATGATATACGTCTCATTAAGAACTAAAAGTGATAGAATTGGCGAAGAATGAAGGTGCGTGTACTTTCGGATTAGGTCAAGAGTATAGAAATCAAACACTCGCAAACTTTTATCTGCTGATAGAGTAATGATGCAGGGGCGGGGATACTTCGGAGAACACGGATCATCGACTACCGAAGGCAAAGACATTGTTGCAACTGTTACAAATAATATGTTCGATTCAGGTGATTGTGGAGGTAGTACGGTCTTGAAATGAGGATGAGGTACAGGCCACTTGTCTTTCGAGTCGTCATTAAGAGATACGCCTTGAAATTGTTGAGAAAGATTATACAATCGATTTTGCTCTACGATACTAATGTTTATCTCGTTAAAATTGATCTGATAACCGGCGGCCTTTGACCGTTTATAAATATTCCGTAGTAGAACAACAAGAATAGAATAATATCTCACCTTTCCAGCGTCATGGAGTCGTCTTGTGGAATCATGTCATCTTCTAAGCCACTTTCGTGTTTAAATGCTTCAAATGTCTACTCATTTTGGTCAGAATGTTGGTCTTTCTATCTTATTGAGTTGTCAATATTACCTGTTCATAGCTGTTATCTCTCAGGTACCGAGCTACTAGGACATGAATGTTATCGCGTGAAGGCATAATATATTCTTTATTGCATTAATTAAAAGAGGGAAATCTAGTGTAAGCTTATAATGGGATTGCTGCAGTGAATTGATAAATTGATATAGTTGCAAGAGAGAAGTACAAGAGAGAGCATTGTAATTTTTGAATTGAAATCATGCCGAGTCAACGCTTGGCTTGCGCTGCGAGAACTAATCTTTGGTCCAACTTAGTGAGTGGTTCCTCCCAAACGCTCGCGTAATTAAATTTACCAAAGTGTTCATTAAAAATATAGATTATATACTAATAAGAGGACCTTTGAATGCAATCATTCACTTCGTATGTATACGATTCATTTCTAAAGGCTACGTGTTTGAATTTGTCGAATAAATAGCGGACATGCGTGAACTATTTATTATACATATACCCTTGTAGATTATGGGCTCCGCACCTAGTCCAGTTTTCGTCCCTATAACGGATCCCAGTAAACACAAATATTCATCTAATTCAAATCTTCACAAGAGATCAGTCGAAGAGATGATGCGCACGACGGCGACCTCGTTTGCTTCTTTCATAATCATTGTAGTCATCCTCCTTTTTAGGATTCAGTCGAGTACTGAGATTATTCGCAGCTTTCGAATGCTCAGGATTTTCATCGTTGAAATTTTCTCTGCTCAGTCGATCGGCAAAGCTGAAAGGTTCCGGCTTACTGGAAAAACGCTGTGATAGCGATCGATCAGAATCATCCCTCCTGTATCTTTGTTCCCTGGCTCTCGGACTATAATCGGGTCCGTTTCCTCTTCGTATCGGTGAGATCGATCTTCTTCTAGCGACGGCATAGTCACGCAGCAATTCCGAATCGACGCCTTCTGTATCATACGAGAACAATCGCCGATCAGGATCTACCTCAGATACATGTCTATCTGTGTTGTCGACCTTCGCCCAATTTTTCCTGATTGGCTCATATCTTGATTTCTGATCCTGTCGCTCTTCTTGCCATCCCGACTTAATTCTAGCATAAAAAGAATTCTGCTCTCTCGCCCTCATTCGTTCTTCCGCATCCATGCTCTCCATATTGTCCATACTGTCCATATAAGCACCGTGTTGTTGCTTGTCGGATAGTCTTCCTCTGTGTCGTACACCATCTTCCGGGCCGTTCCGACCCGGTGAGTCAGTAGAATAGTCTATCTGATTGCGTCTTGATCGTCTAGAAATTTCAGAAGCTTTAGCACACATTGCTTGAATACTGGAAATTGCATACCCATAAGTCTTCTCGTTCTCACGAGGGTCTCCGTACAATAAATAGTATCTGCTGCGCTCACGAGCTCCTCTCTAAATCTCCAGTTAAAACAAATTAAGTATACCGACAATTATACAGGAAACACTAACCACTTTACGATCATTTTGACGAGCTACTCTGACTTTAAGGATATTACTATCACCCTTCTGTGGATGAGGCTTTGCGGATCGAAATGCCAATTTTTCTGGCTCTCCATCGTAGAACTCCGCCTCAGAAGTGAAAGCCAGAAGTGCCATGCCAGCAAGTTCGCCATCTTCAAAAACCAGAACAACTATCAAATTATTAGCGATCAAATCACTATTCAGATAAGTTGTGTCTCATACCTGAGCTATCATCGATCCACTCGAGCTTCGGTGTCTTCTGTTCTGGGAAAAAAGTAGTAGAATACAATTTTATATCGTCAGTTGAAAACTCATTGACTCCATGCAATAAGAGCGCTTCTATCCGCATAGACGTATCTTCAAGCTCATTGATCTGCAAATATCAGTATCTTGTTGGATTCTAAAAAATTTATGGTAAAAACGTTGCATACCACCATTTGATCATTATCTACTTCCATTTGCTCATCTTCTTGCACTTGTGAGATTGCTGCTTCTTCTGCCATAGCAGCGTTCAGATCAGCGTCGTCAACATTTATTTCAAAGGAATTGTCCACTGTTGGAATGGCCATCGGTGTAGATGTGATTGCTTTATTTATATCCATGATTTGCTGATTCGAGATATATGATTTCCTTCGTGAGAAAGACGAGTAAACCTTAGAAGGAGCGCCTGTAGGACTCAGCTGGTAGTTCATAAACTGCGACTACAACCTGACAACCTTACACCTTGTAGTATCCTCACGAAAATTAATAAATTATTAAAGCGAATCCTGTTGATGTATTCGATATATATTTAACTGTTCAGACGTTGAGCACGAACTATTATCGATTTGGGATGAAACTATCACTGTCAGGCTGTCGACCCAGTTAGCCCGCATTTACGCCCGGGCTCCCTTAAAAATTAACAAAATCTAAAAATCAATTATAAATTTTGATTAGACTGATTTTCACTACACGCTTTCATCGAGGTAGTTTTTCATTGCGCCAACAGCTCCCGTCACGAACCAACGAAGGATCTTCCTCGAGTTTCAATAGTAGCTTGAAGTTCTCGCGACATCAGAGAACCTCTCTATCGGTGCTACAATCATGGACCAAAGCTTACCCGATGTCAGTGCTCTAATGGACAAAATCTCACAATTAGAACTTAGATTAGAGAGTGTTCTGGTAAACGGACTAAGTCAGTTCAATCAAGACAAGAACTCGATAGAACAAGCTAAGTCTTACACACTGATTTTGTACGCATTGACCTCTTTGATATTCTGTAAGTTCCGGCCATTCAAACATGGTCTACATGCTTTCAGTTTTTTGGCATGTTTAGACATTTATAGATAACGTAGCAAAGGTTTGACTGATCGCTTCATAACTTAGCTACGTTAAAAATCAATGGCACCAATACAAGTGACCACCCAATAATGGCGGATATTAAACGAGTTCAGATCTACATGGCCAAAATAAAAAATGCGGAGGAGATTGCTAATGGAAGTAAGTACATATCTAGATTCCTTTGCAACCGTAAGTTGACTTTTTAGGGAATCTAACACTGGACAAGCAAGCTGCTGGACGATTCATCAAGCATTCTCTCGGAAAAGAGGACGGTAAAGGCTCTTCGGAGCGCAGTGCATGAAAAAGCTTTATTTACGTTGTGAGAATGGATGATACAGACGTTGACTTATACGATCAACTCTCGATATAACGATAGTCGATATAACGTAAAAACTCTGTAAAAATGGACGAGCGATAACTCGACCGGAGTGGAGTGAATCACTCCACTTGTTTAAATACATCTGTCATTGACTCAGGACAAAACCGAGCAGGACGCTCATTATTTTCGCGCTACCCGTTTAGAATGTGAATGAAATTTAGGCATGCTAGAATATCTCTGTTCCGCATCCTGCTTTTGCCAGGCAAGCAATCCTTGTTTTGGCATTCGAGAAGTCCATGGACTAGCCGCATTTTACGTTGCCTGTCTTTTTTACCTGTCTTTTCATCTTTCTTTTTGACGTCCTTCTCATCTTCCTTCTGGCCATCCTTTGTGTCCTGAAAAGTCCCACTTCCGCTTTCCCAAAGGCGACTTCCTCTTTCTTTGCTTACTATTCAGAGGTCTAGGGTTCTCGCGGTATTTCGTGGCCTTCACCCTATGATTGCATTTTGGGCACCAGTAAGATGTTCGAAACTCGTCAAGAAGCACAACATTAAAGCCCTTTTTGCGGAACAGATCTCGGAAGCCTTTCTTGCGACTAGGTGCGTGATACTTCTTCGTGGAGTTATTGTAATTACCCATAAGCATCATCACGTCATCACCAAACTTGCTCCGCAAGGCGTTAGCAAGATTATCTTCTGCCTGCTGTCGCTTTCAATACCTCATCCAACGTGCCTCTCTAAACTCCATTTTAAAATAAAAAGGGAATAGAAAAGTGTTTGCGTGTCCTCGTATCTGTAAGGATGACCGGAATTCCTGCAAATCGACAGCGGCAGTGTTGGTGGACGACAGCTTCCTCATCCAACTATGATACTCGGCCCTTAGAGGCTGACTGAGGTCTCGTACGAGATTACCCTCCATAAGGCATTATTCTTTCAAACCGCTCTCTCGCCTGTCCTGACAATAGGTATACCGAAATTTCTGTATACCTTGATGCTTTTGTAGCCTCTTTCGCTTCGCAGCCTTTTCCAGCTTCTGCTGTTTTTTCCTCCTGGCTCTGTAACGAGCCCGAGGTGTAACTTGAGCGTATGCCTTCATGAAACGGTGTAAGGGTTGATGTCACGACTTGTACAGTCAAGTCTCGATATAACGATATTCGATATAACGAAAACACACAGTGGTTAGTAGTTCATGAAAACGCCCTATAAGTGCATATAGGCACAAAAGTCTATCAGAATATACACAAGTAGTCCCAAGTATGCAATAACGAAGCGCCTCATCTTCAACTTCCCAAAAAGAGAAGCATTTAAGACACCACCACCATATTTAATATTCTATCGCGATCAAGTAAGCTTGTTCCTCAGTCGTGAATATCTATAGCCTTACAGGGTTCAATAACGCAATATTATTAACGAAATCTACTTGCAAGCTGCATAGCATATTCAGTTTAGAAGTTAGGAATTGTTTGAAAACTATTAGTCGGGCTAAATTCACGCGTCAGTTGCTCATCTAAAACGCGACACGTCGAAATGGGACAGTTGAAAAGATTAACAGTCAGCAACTTCAAGTCTTATAAACACACTCAAGAGATAGAATTTGGATCTTCCTTTTTCACGAGTATTATCGGTCCTAATGGAGCGGGAAAAAGCAATATGATGGATGCAATTTCCTTCGTACTGGGAATTAAAAGCAGCCATCTTAGGAGCACACAGCTAAAAGACTTGATCTATCGAGGTAGAGTGTTAGCAGGCAAAGAGAATACGGAAATTTCGGGTAGCAGGTATCGAGAACCCACGACAGCTTCAGTCATGGCAGAATACGTGAAAGATGATCAGACAGAGTTGAAATTAAAGAGATCGTAAGTTTGTTCATTCTTATGATGAAACCTGTGTTTACATAAACTTTTAGGATCACTGCCCAAGGATCCAGCGAATACCGCTTGAATGGAAAGGTTGTCACTGCTCAAGAATATTCAAATGCATTAGAAGAAGAGAATATTCTCATCAAGGCAAGGAATTTTTTGGTATTCCAAGGAGACGTTGAGGCTATTGCTGCACAGTCTCCGAAAGACTTAACCAGGCTTATCGAGCAAATATCGGGCTCATTAGAATACAAATACGAGTATGAGGCACTTAAAGTAGAACAAGAAAAGACTACGGAAGCTTCAACTGTGACTTTCACCAAGAAGAGAGGATATAATGCTGAAATAAAGCAATACATGGAACAGAAAGCCGAGGTGGAGAACTACGAACGAAACGTCAAAGAAAAGGTATGCATGCTTCATGAGACATGCAGAATAGAAGCCTGCTAACTCTCAACAGGAGAAAGCTATAATAACACAAGTTGTTTGGAAGCTGTTTCATCTGAACAGAGGTATTAATACTGGAAAAGTCAAATTGGACGCTGCTCAAACGCAGATTCAAAAATTGAACGACGAATATAATGAATTGCAATCACAGCTAGATGAGGCAAAAACCAGCCAAGCAAAAGCTGCTCGCATTCTGCACAAGTTTGAGCGGACGATCAGGAAGGACGAAAAATCTCTAGAAGAAAAACAGACTAGCGTTCTACCAGTAGATGAGAAGATAAAAGTAATCAAGTCAAATGAGCAAAGACATTATGTTAGACAAAGTGAAATAGCAGTTGATCAGAAGAGACAAACTTCTTCAGTGACACAACTGAAGAAAGATCTAACAAATATTGAAAAGGCGATAGCTAGGTTTGAAAAAGAGCAACTTCAGCTATCTCAAAATTCTGGAACGTCTTTGACTGAGGCAGACTTGAATGAATACAGCCGCTTGAAGGAATCATTCAACGAGCGAGCTGCTACTGAAAAGGCCTGTTTACATAATTATTACCGACAGCAGAAAGCAGATGAGGAAAATCTAATTCGATTACGGGAGAAAACTATGGATTTTGAAAGAGTAAAGAGTAAGCTTCAGGCTGAAATTTCTGATCTGACATCTAAGCAGAATCATGTAAGTCTGATTTAGGGTTAATTTACCGATGTCTTCACCAATTCTCTAATTTACTCTGTTAGGCTTCCGCACAAGTAAGCCATGATTTGGGTGAAGTCGAAACAAAGAAGAAGATATTGAACGCCATGGTGTCGCGACGTCTTCATCTATCATCAAAGGAATCCGAGATTAACGAAAAGCTTCAAAAATGCCTTAGCGAGCTTGTGGAAATGAATGCGGATCGTCGTGAATCTGAAAGGGAACTCCGAATGAAGGAAACAATTTCCTCTCTGAAGCGGCTGATCCCAGGAGTTCATGGCAGAGTTTCTGATTTGTGCAAGCCTAAGCAGAAAAAATACGAAACAGCAATGAGTACATTGCTAGGTCGAAACTTTGATGCCATCGTAGTGGATACTCAGAAAACAGCCACCTATTGCATCACTTATATACGTGAACAGCGTGCTGGAGTTGCGACTTTTATACCACTAGATTCGGTGTTGAATAAGCCATTGATGGCAAGTATCAGAGGGATGCATCGACAGGTGCGACTAGCGATAGATACGATTGACTTTGATTCTATCAATGAAAGAGCTATGCAGTACGTCTGTGGTAGCTCAGTTATTTGTGATGATCTAGATGTAGCAAAATATATACGATGGGAGAAAGGCATTGACGTTAAGGGTATGTTATTTCATCATTTGATTTTACATATTCCTCATTATTAAAATTTTGTTACATCAGCCGTTACACTAGATGGATCCGTAATTCACAAAGGTGGCCTTATGACTGGCGGACGCAATAATAATTTCAATGCCAAAAGATGGGAAGATCAAGCTGCGAAAGGTTCGTGTTAATAGCGGAGATATGATCTTTAAGCTAACAATTTCAAGGGCTGAATAAACTGAAGGAAAATCTTCTCGAAGAATTGGCAGAGTTGTCTAAGGAGAACCGTCGTGGTAATGACGAGGAAACACTTTATGGAGAACTATCAGGACTTGAGATGAAGTTAAACTGCAACCGTGAAGATTTGGTGCGTTTATCTTCTCGTGAACTTTGAAATATACTCATTTATGAATAGGATAATATTCGGCGATTACTGCATGTACGAGAGGATGAGCTGCGACATGTGGAAAATCAGCTGAAAGAAATTCAGCCAAAACTGAACGAGATGCAGCATCAATATTCACAGGTAGAAAATCATGTACTTCAGTTGAAGCAAACCGTTGAACACGTCGAGGATGAGATTTATGCAGATTTCTGTCGAAGGATCAGAGTGAAAAACATACGAGAATATGAAAAGTTTCAGGGATCTATGCTGCAGCAGGCAGCTCAGAAGCGCCTTGAGCTTGCTACGCAGAGATCCCGTGTAGAAAATCAGTGAGTTTTGGAAGGATAAACTGATCAATTAATTACACTAATCTTTATTTATAGGCTCAAATTCGAAGAAGAAAGACTAGCAGAGACTAAGCAGCGTATTAATGCCATCACTTCAAGTCTTCAACGAGAACAGGACCAGTTATCTCAGCTTCAGCTTGAAAAACAGGCCCTTGAAGATGAAATTGAGGTCCTAGAAACTCAACTCAGTCAAAACAGAGAGAAGTGTCACCAGTATAAGCATGATGTAGATGGTCAAACTGAGTTTGTCACTCAGGCGCGTCTAAATGTGAATAAGGCATCTCAAAATGTTGAGACAACAGCCAAACAGATAACGTCATTGGTAAGAATATATTTCCAAAGATAGTGCAGGTTGCTAATCAGATGTGGTTGTACAGCAAGAAGATCTCGAGCAAAAATGTTCCCTTCGACTGAATACTCTCCGGAATTGCAAGATAGAGGGTATTAACATTCCTCTAATTAGAGGTTCGCTGTCAGATATCCCGATCGGAGAAGATGCAATTCTGGACGATATGATGGATCTGGACGAAGATGCTGGACCAACCCAGGTTGGCCGAGTAACAGATGATCATGGCATCGATATTAATTTCACTAGTTTGAGCAAGGATTTGCAAAAGGTAAGGCAATTCGATTAAATTTACTGAATATAGCTCATTCTGGAAATTAGAACGGAGACGAGGAGACGGGCGCCTCTTTGACTGAGCAAATCCAAGCATTGTCTGCAGAATTAGAAAAAATGACTCCTAATATGAAAGTATTAGAAAGGTTGGAAGAGGTAGAAGCTCGGCTACAGTTAACTGAAAAAGAATTTGATTCGACCCGCAGATTAGCAAAAGCCGCAAGAGATAAGTTTAATGCGGTAAAGGAACAAAGGTATGACTGGAACACGCTCTCTTGAATCATAATCTAACGCATGCCATAGATATGATCTATTCAACAAAGCCTATACACATATCTCTGAGCAAATTGACAGCATCTATAAGGATTTAACAAAAAGCAAATCGTTTCCGTTGGGAGGTACTGCGTACCTGACTGTAGAGGACCCTGACGTAAGCTACGACGGAGTAAGCCATTCGTGATAAGAAAAACTGACATTTCGCAGGAACCTTATTTGGATGGTATTAAATATCATGCTATGCCACCAATGAAACGATTTAGAGATATGGAACAGCTGTCGGGTGGTGAAAAGACTATGGCTGCTTTAGCATTGCTATTTGCAATTCATTCATATCGGCCATCACCTTTCTTTGTGCTTGACGAAGTTGATGCAGCTCTAGACAATGCCAACGTCGCAAAGATTGCTAATTATATTCACGATCACGCAGGGCCTGGATTCCAGTTCATTGTTATCAGTTTGAAAAACACCTTGTTCCAACAATCAGATGCACTTGTAGGAATTTATCGCGCTCAAGATGAGAACAGCTCGCGAGCGTTAACTTTAGATGTGAGTATCTTTTTGTTTCAGGTGGTAATGAATATTTTAGCTAACATTTTCTTCAGTTGCGCGAATATCCAGAAGCATGAACCAGCACTGCTTTTGCTTTTTGCGTGATAAAATCATTGTTATTTGACATTTTGTAATTTTTGCTGTAACATAAAGTCTCCATGTAGCTATAAAGAATGGACAGAAATTTTAAAATCAGAAGAAGCTTTATCTAAAATAAACCTTTTTCTGAACTGTCGTAATGCGTTCAACATTCACCACTTCACAACAGATGCTTGGGTTCTTGAAGTTAGAGCCGAATTCTTGCGATGCTTCCAGGTGACTGTGGCACCTATGCATGGTAGCGTGCTAAAAATTGTGAGCGCACGTTAGCGTTACCCAATCTCAGAAGGGGAGAAAGAACACAAAACACAATTGATTTATCTACGTCGCAACTTTTACACTTCACGATTTACATATTATATCATCTTTTACAACACCTTGTTTTCACTTTTTTTTGATAGATTGTTTTACCGTAGGATAATTTAAAAATAGATGGTAAGTACGTTACATCAATTTGGAAGATGGATTTTGATTTTAATTTGATTCTTCTTTGGCAGGATTTCGAGGAGATCGAAGAGCTCGATGGCGTTCGGTTTAGCTGGAATGTCTTCCCTTCCACCAGGTTGGAGGCATCACGCACTGTAGTTCCTATAGCTGCGCTATATACGCCATTGAAAGAGCGGCCTGATTTACCCATGTTGCAGTACGAGCCGGTGACTTGCCGCGCTCCCTGTCGCGCCGTTCTAAATCCCTACTGGTAGGTGACTACAATGTTTGCTATTTTTAAACACACATTCATCTTCATTTGATCAGAAAAGATCAATTCTTATGATTTTGGCTAACATATGAAGTCAATTGGATATTCGTGCGAAGCTATGGATTTGTAAGTTGTTTTGATGGCTCGAAATGATATCGATTTTATAATGTTTCAACGTCCGTCAAGTATGAATTGTTAATGCTTATGATCAGGTCCCTTCTGCTTGTCTCGCAATCAGCTGCCACCTCATTACAAAGATATATCTCCCCAAAGCCTTCCTCATGAGCTTCTACCTAAAAGTACGACTATCGAATACGTCCTCGCTCGTCCTGTCCATTCTCCTCCAGTTTTTTTGTTCGTGGTGGATACTTGCCAATCTGAAGAGAATCTCCAAGCATTAAAAGACTCCATCATTGTCAGCTTGAGTTTGATCCCACCAAATGCTCTTGTAGGCTTGATCACTTTTGGTACTACTGTAAGTAGATGTTTTTGCAAAATTGGATATTGCTCCGAGTGTTTCTCCAGGCTTTCTAACGTTTTCTGAAGGCTCATGTGCACGAGCTTGGCTATGCAGAATGTGCTAAATCCTTTGTTTTCCGTGGAGGAAAAGAATATCCTGCAAAGCAAGTTCAAGAAATGCTCGGCTTGTTAGCTCCAAATCTGCGTCCGCAACATCCGGCTCCTCAAGGACGTCCGGTTCCTCCACAGTCAGCATCGACTAGGTTCTTGCTGCCAATCCAACAGTGCGAGTTTCAACTGACGAACACGCTGGAACAATTACAGTCTGATCCCTGGCCTGTTGCAAACGACAAGAGAGCTCTTCGATGCACGGGTGTCGCATTGGCTGTTGCCGTAGGACTATTGGAAACGTCCTTTCCCAATACTGGTGCCCGAATCATGCTCTTTGCTGGTGGTCCATGCACTGAGGGACCAGGAATTGTAGTCGGGCCGGAATTGCGTGAACCCATCCGTTCTCATCATGACATTGAAAGAGATAATGTCAAGCATTACAAAAAATCTGTTAAGTTCTATGAGGGTCTTGCTAAGCGAGCGTCTAATAATGGTCACATGGTGGATATCTTTGCTGGCTGCTATGACCAGATTGGAATGCTGGAAATGAAGTCTTTGGCCACTTTAACGGGAGGAACAATGATCTTGGCAGATGCTTTTGCCACATCAATTTTCAAGCAAAGTTTCCAAAGAATCTTTAACAAAGATCCTCAAGGCTTTCTGCAAATGGGCTTCAATGCAACTCTTGAAGTGCTAACTACTAAGGAGCTAAAGGTGTCTGGATTGATTGGGCATGCTGTGTCAATGAGTAAAAAATCTGCTTCTGTAGGCGAAACTGAGATCGGTATTGGTAACACTTGCGCATGGAAAATGTGTGGAATTACGCCTACTAGTTCTTACGCTACGTATTTTGAAGTTGTGACCCAAGGAGCCCCGGCGGTGCAGCAATCTACTCAACGAGGCCTAATTCAATATCTCACCTTTTATCAACATGCTTCTGGGACGTATCACCTTAGAGTTACTACTCTTGCACGTAATCTGACCGCCGGTGGAGATCCAGCTATAGCTCAGTCGTTCGATCAAGAAGCCGCTGCTGTATTGATGGCAAGAATTGCTGTTTTCAAAGCTGAAGTTGATGACGGACCGGATGTGTTGAGATGGACGGATCGAATGTTAATCAGACTTTGCCAGAAATTTGCTGATTATAGAAAAGACGATCCAAGCTCTTTCAGACTGTCACAAAATTTCAGTCTGTATCCACAATTTATGTTCCATTTACGACGAAGTCAATTTTTACAAGTTTTTAATAACTCCCCGGACGAAACGGCATTTTACAGGCATGTTCTGAACCGAGAAGATGTTACTAATTCATTAATCATGATCCAGCCTACGCTGATCTCATTCACATTTAATGAACCTCCTCACCCAGTTCTGTTGGACTCGGTGTCTATTAAGCCTGATCATATTTTACTATTAGATACATTTTTCCACATTCTGATTTTCCATGGTGAGACTATTGCACAATGGCGAAAGGCTGGATACCAAGAGCAAGATGAATATCAGAGTTTTACTGATCTGCTGGCTGCTCCAAGAAGTGAAGCGGCAGATCTACTAGTCGACAGATTCCCTCTTCCTAGATTCATTGATACTGATGCTGGTGGTAGTCAGGCTAGATTCTTACTCTCAAAACTTAATCCATCAACCACTCATCAGAGTGGTGGTGCCTATGGTGGAGCTACTGGTTCTGCTGTTGTCCTTACAGATGATGTGAGCCTCCAGACGTTCATGAGCCACCTTCAAAAGTAAGTTTAATATATTTTCGAACTGTGGTCTATCTTGTATCGCGTATAGTAACATAAATTCTCTTAGGCTGGCGGTCACCGGAACTTCATGAGATATACAGAATTATATTCGAACATGAAATTCCTTGATTATTGTGTGGATGTTCTGGGGTCACAAATGAAGAAAGAATTAACGAATCTTCTCTATTTGCAAAATGTTTTGTCGCTTCATTTATGATATGCATATGTATATAATTATATATCTTATATTCTTATTTGTATAGATATATCTATATATATATATATATATATATATATATTATTATGAACCCACTACCTTGTATCATTGCCATTTTGTTGTATTAGTTTAATTTAAGTATTTAGAAGCAGACCGTCGTGTTTAGAAATTTGCATTGCTAGAAACTCTTGATCGACTGGACGATACTGAATCTAATTTCAGAATTCAGTGCCTAAATCTATTTTAGAGGGCAGTACTCGTTGGAATAGTTCCTGACCGACAGACTACGTCTAGACACTTGAGGTAGATCTGCCGGCAAAATTTTAAATTATATATGCCCAGCCACTTTGCATATAATCTTAAGTGTGGCTGGATGGTTGTGAAAGTGTTGGTTTAGTTCGCGCGTAAAAATCGCTGCTTATAGTTCACTCCAGCCACAACTTCCCTTTTAGGGAACATAATTGAAAAACACGTTGTCATCAACCCAAGCTTTTCCGTCTTCGGCGAATTTGCTTTCTTTCAAAGCCAAATCGTCTCTATCCTAGCACTTATTTAAATAACTCGAGCCATGGAGAGATAATTTACTGAGTTCCTTTGCTTGAAATTGCTGAGACTTTTGTATCATCGACTTTGCTGCCATTGAAGTTCGTGATAATTTTTTGGCAGCGCGAAGTCTCTGTTTCTACAGTAATTTATTACGGAACTACACGAAAGAGACGGCCTTCTGTTGAATATCCATAAAATTAGAAGCATAGTCTTCTTTGCCCTCTCCTGGAGCTATTAAACGTTGTTGCTGGCGTTTAGACGTGAACATTGCTAATGCTTGGATTGGTTGCTTTCCAGGTACCACTGCGGACGAGTTGCACTGTTCAAACTTACATCTAACGTTATTTAAGGAACGGATTTTAAATATTTTAACAGAAGTATACATTTCTGAATAATATATTAACCTTTTATAACGAATATAAAAGACAATGAGCATTTTGGATTTTTTTCGGCCGGAGGAGGATGAATTTTTCGACAAATTCTTCGCTCAAGTAACTCGACAAGGGCATCTTTCGAATTGGGACGAAGCAGCATTGCATCTCGTTTCTGATCTCCCAAATTTTGAGTCTGATCCAGGATTTAGTATCTATCAGGATCAATATGATCAAGAATTGGATGATGAGAACTACGAAGACGATGAAGACACCTACTACATTGAAGAAGAAGATTCTTACTACTACTATGACAACGAGTATGAAGATGCCTATGGGGATGAAGATGACATCGAGGAGGAAGAGGATGAAATAAATACTGATGACGAGGATGACCACTTTTTAAAACCTAGCGAGTCATATCCAAGCTATAGACTTCCAACTGATCCGATATGGTCCTCTCTCAAGCGGTCAAGTTCTTTAATGAACATCTCGCAGATGCAAGAAGCGAATAGCGGTGCTATTGACATAATAAATAGCGGAGTTCCTGCTTTAAATTCAGAGTCTTCTCAAGATTGTGATGAATATGAAAACATGAAATCTAGTGAGACTTGCCCACCACGGACAATTTCTGAAATTTTCTACTCAGATAAATTCGAGTCGTCATCATCAATTGCATCCTCTAGTCTTCCTGTTTCCTTCTCGACTCTGTCGGTGACTGATATGGAATCGACATATACACTGCCAATTGTTTCGCAACCGCTCGAGCTAGATATCTTGGAAAGCTATGTGGAGAGTGGTCAAGCATCCCCCTCTGCTCCGTCAGGCAACGCTGATGGTCAATCGGAGGAGCATGATGAGAAATGGGCGGTCTTTCGAGCTGACATTGTACCTTTGTTCAAGCGCCAGCATAGTCACTTGCCGACTGAGGTCTTTTTAAGCGATTGTGAGGACAGAGATTTACTTGAGTCACGGAGTAGATTTCATTATCCAAGGCTACGCAGGTCACCCTCCTGTTTATCTCTCTCCTCACTTTTCAATTCCTCACTTGCTTTTTCAGAGCCCCTTCTACAATCTGCATCTTCATCACTTTTAGCATCTCAACCGCCAATGTCATCTTTATCTTCTCTTTCTTCGTCTATGCTATCTACCGCTATGTCCGCTTCGTCATTGCTGAAGCCATCAATCATCGCTTAATTCTTCGACTTACTAAAAGTAATGGCTTTCGATCTCCTCATCTCGGTTTCTCTACAATTAGACTTTCGGCTGTGGCCTCATGAATCAACGCCATATTATCTATTGGCCTTTTATCGCGAGTTGGATAGAATCTGATGACTAACATTTACGAGTGCATTTCAAATGAACGCTTTTTATCTATCCATTAACAGGTGTTGCTTATCTCTGCGATATTTCAATTTAATCGATACTCTATTGCATATTGCTTTTAAAATTTCATATATATTGTAAAAATAAACTCAAAAATTGACCAGTTTAGAAAACTGTAAATCTAGACTCTATATAAGCTAGTTTCCAAAAACTTCTATCAAGTAGCTACGGCACAAAAGTGAGAATCAGCTATTTAAGTAGCTCATAGATATCTCCAAGCTTTGTCATAAAATATTTTGGCGCGTCATCAGGATTTTCCAAAGCCGCAATATCTGTCTCCTTGTGGACACCAGTTAGCACGAACAGAGTTCCAAGTCCTCCGGCAGACCCAAAAAGAATATCTGTATCTAGACGATCGCCAACCATGCACGCTCTCTCAGGCACGAACTCGAACTTTGCCTTGATGCAGTCCATCATTTCCTGAGAAGGCTTGCCGAGAGAGATAGGCGTACGCTTGGACGCAAGAACCAACGGCGCGGTTATGGTACCAGCACCTGGAAACAGTTTCCCATTGCTCGGATACGTCGAATCGATATTAGTAGCAAGAAACAGCGTTTCGGGGACTTCTAGATTTAGCAATGCATGTGACAATTTGAGATAGTTGAAATGCAAATCCAAGCCGCTGAGTACACAGCCTATGTTCGGGTCGGCGACAATGTTGTCATAATCAGCCGATGTCATATCTCGACGGTAACTAGGATCTGTACCTCCAATATACTGGATCCCCTCATTGGCTAGCTCTTCCTCAATTCCAGCCTCGCCTAGTACAAACACTTTCTTGTCGGCTGGAAAGTTTACAACCTTTTTAAGGTAAACAGCTGCTGAGTATGAAGATCCAAATATTTCCTCCTATGTTAAAATAATTCCAGGTTAGATATAGTTTTTTTTCACTTAGATATCCCAAAAAATGAAGTCCACATACAGCATTAACTGTAATTCCCAAACTCGCGAACTTCTTTGCATACGCCTTTCGGGACTTTGTGGAGTTGTTAGTGACGAAGATCAACCGCTTGCCTAGAAATGGATATTAATATTCAACCTAAATATACCTACATAGAGGAGAGCAGCGCAGTAGTTATGAGATATATAATAATTGTAGAAATCAGCAATACCTTTAGAACGCAATAAGTCCAAAGTCTCCGTGACGTAAGGCAATAGTCTATCGCCCTGCCATAGCACACCTTCAACCAAAATTTTGTTAGTTCTCTTCGCTCATAAAACATTACCATGTAAGATCTTAGCTAGCCTAGAAGGCAGACATACCATCACAGTCGAACAAGAAGTCATCGTATTTAGAGAGGAATGTCTCGACTTCGGCAGAAGTAGTTAGCTTTTGGGACATACTTTCTTTCATCTAGTCAATTGCTCGTCAGCGTAAATTTTAAAGATTCTATGATTTCTAACGAAAAATTATGGTAAAAAAATATTGGCAAAGAAAAAGAATTGAGTCAAAGTAGCAAGCTTGAATAGAGCGCTACAGGCGATTAACCAAACGACTTTAATTTGGTTTGGGAATTTTACATCCATCGGATACTCCTCTCTTATTTTAGTTCAATTGTGTCAACCAGCACTGTTTATATTATGGAAAGTGTGAAACCTGCAGCAAGGAACAACACAGATTCTACAAATATGAAGCAACCAAAAATAACAGAAATAGAGAATTAAACAATTACGACATAACGGGAAGTCAGTAATAAGCTAAAGAGCAAAAAGAGGTGTTAATCAGTAATACACGACAAATGATCAGCAAAAACAAACAAAATGTACACATTTTTGATGATAAATGACGAAATAATGGATATTACATGGTACAAATCAACTAGAATTGCCAAAAGCCAAACAAGTTTCAAGAGGGAACCAACTTCATTTGGCCTGAACGTGCAATTGTGCATTAATAAATGATTAACAACTTAAATAAACAGAAGAAATAATAATATTCAGAAGAAAATAAACGCAGAATCCAAACATTGTAACAAAAGTAAGTACAGAATGCTCGAAACGCACTATAATATCCAGAGAGGCAATATGACATAAAAAATGAAGTACGTAATTATCTATGAAACGAAAATCAAGAATAAATCGCCATCCTATCCAACAGCTAAAGGTAAGTGAGCGGTGTCATACAATGCCCAGTTCCGTTATTCATAAACTAGTTTCTGCTTTGCCTCTCAGATTTATTTGACTGTCGAGAGCTACTTCCAAAATCTGGAGCCGAGGGCTTCGGTAGAGCCTCTTTTGGTTTCTTAAATTGAAATTGGGAGACCAAAGAGATGTGGCTAAAAAATAAGATATTAGCAAAACGAACAAAAAGAAAAGGAAGAACTTTACATACTCTGACGGAAAGTGTGCATTTGGAAATCCGACGACTTTGCCCATATATTCCTTGTCAGGCTCGCCCATAAGACCGGTGACTTCTAATGCATTTGTAGAGTACCAGATGTAATCGATCACATCTGTAAATCCTGTCGTCCAATTTGTAAATGAAAGCTCTCCAATGTTCGAGTATGACGACTTCAATTGGAACGGGTGATTCATGCCTTCCTCTGTGAAGTGGCCATAGGTGCGACCGGTCATGTCAGAATGATCGTTAGGAACAGATCCCTGTGACAGTAGCTGACAAACGCCACTGTCATGAGTGGAGTTGAAATCTCCGCAAACAAGCAACGGTATCTTGCTTCCGGTCACATATTTCTTTTCGGCATCAAAACCTTCACTTGGAGGAATTCTGACAAATTTGTCGGTCATTCTAGCAAGCTCCTCAAGCAACAAAGCCATCTGAACCAATTTCACATCCTTGAAAGCTGGATTCCATTCAAGATGTGTATTGGCGACCACAACCCTGTTTCCAGTCTTCTTGTGCTCCAAAAATACGATAACGGCGATATGATCTTTTGTCATGACTCGATTGTAGATGTCTGCCGTTTTTTTGAAATCTTCCTTCTTCAAAGCTAGCTGATTGAACTCGATCGTCTGCTTATCCAGCAGTTTAAAAACCGAGGATCTGTAAAATGTGGCACAGCCATCTACAACCTTTCTTTCATGATCATTCATTGTCTTTGCTCTAGTCTTCGGCCAGAATACTCCATTGTAATCTTTGTATGCCAATTGAGGACAAAAATAGTTTTCGAAGTTATCCACGTCAACCTCCTGCAAGCAAACTATGTCAGCATCGTACCCTATTATCTCTTGCTTGATGTTTTCCCGTCGATAGTCCCAATTCAATGCCCATGATGGCGTATGACCATACATAGTTGGAGACGCATATTTATCACATAAGATATTGTAACAAAACACAGAAAATCTGTCGTCTTTGGCTTCTTCTGTCTCCTCTTCTTTGTCTTGTAGCTCCAACCAGACTCGAGGAGGTGGCGGTAACGGAACTAATAACACGTCAGTTGTGATCAATTTACGCCAAAAAAATACATATGTACCAGGTGCGCCCTCTCTGAGGTCTACTATTACTCCTCTGGTGCCTTCCTTTGCCATAGTTGACTTGATGGATTCGGGTAACGGATTTCCTTCAATGCCCAGCATCTCGAGCTGATAAAGAGAGCCCATCTCGAATGGCAAATTAGTAAGATTATTGTCGAAGACAAGAAGAGTCTTTAGGCTCGTCATCATTCCGATCTCCGGCGGAAGTGAAGTTAGTAAATTGCCAGAGAGATCGAGCGTATTCAGGTGTCGCAACTTGCCAATTGCAGGTGGTAAAGAAGTCAATCTGTTTTGGCTAATATACAGCTTCTCTAAGAACGAGTAATTGAAGAGGGCTAAAGACAACGTTCGAATACCCTGTCCACCCATATCTAAGGAAGTCCAATCTTGTCTCTTTTCTCGATCTAGCGGGATCTGAGTTGATCTCTCGGCAGGGTCTGAGAGATCTGTTCGAATATGAGAACCAACGCCAGGCTTAGAAGCTATACTAGCAGCTGCGGCAGAAGCACTAGTATACTCTGAAGCCTGTGTACTACCTTGAACTGAACCTCGTGATATAGCGGCGGCTACCCGGGCATGGTGATGTGGAGAAGCGCTTTGCCTTGAAATCTGAGCTAGCTGTATCTGATGCTGCCAATGCGTTGAAAGCGAATAGAGTGCTGCATTTCCATTTGATGAAGGTGGCTGCTGGGATTGTTGATGGGACTGATATGAGTTTGCCGACTGTGAAGGTGGTGCACCAAACCCGTGTGGATGATGAATATTGTTGGCGTTGCCAATCGGCCCTGTGTGCTGTGATATGGATTGGTGGTCCAACCCGTGCGGATGGAATTTCGAGGTTGCCGTAAGATTCATTTGCTGTAGATTCACTCTTGATTGTTGCGTCTGAGCCTGAACTTGAGCTTGCTGTAGTAATTGTTGCTGTAATTGCTGTTGTTGTCCCTGCTGGGGTTGTACGTTTTGATGCGTACTTTGCTGATGAGATGGCTGGAAAAAATTCGAGGCAAATGCAGAAGAAGGAACAGAAGACGGTAAGTGAAATGGATTGATACTTTGGGATTCAGGTGCTGGAGAGCGAGAGTTCGATTGACCGGGATTTATTGGAGGTGAGTTTCCACCCGTCCGCGTGAAAAAGCGTTGAGGAAACTGAGGCGGCAATGATTGTTGCAATTGTTGAGATTGCTGCTGTAACTTCTGTTGAGCAGACGACGATGACTGTGATTGAAAAAAAGAGGATGGGTAGGAATTAGCATTATCAGCCATTCCAGAGAATGGGGTTTGAGGGATCAATAGCGTATAGGGAAATCAGGACAAATAATGAGAAAGCGAGAAAACGATCTAAGAAAAATGGTTTTGTCTTCTATTCGCGAGTTTTAACGGAGGTTTAAACCTACTAAGTTTTGTCTAGACTACACTCTTCCCCCGCCATAGTAAGAGAAGGCAGCCTCTGACAAGCTACAATCGTACATTAAGTACTCTTAGTAAATCGGCTGTACGTAAATGTTCAATGAAAATATCTAAACAATTTAACTACAAAAGGGTATGTTGTTGTCATCTAGATTTACGAATACAAAATAAGGTGCGACCAGTCGCCAAACGCAGGGAATTGATGGTCTCAGACAGACTTCTTCATCTCTTCCTCGTACTGATCTGGCTATTGTTCATTCACTATTTATCATAGTAGTTCCTTTTCAGAGTTCTATATTTCCGCAAATAGTAAAGAGCCTCAATTTCTTTCTGGATGTATTCTGTAAACTGTAGTTGCCTCTCAATGTCAGCAACTTCTGTGAGGTGAGCTTTTTTTTGAAATGCTTTGTGCAGTCTATTGCGGAAAAATTGATAACCTTGACTGTAAAACGTAGATTTCATTTAACTTAATACTCTCTGGTATGAATGAGCATATCTAAAGAAAACATACGGGTAGTCTCGTCCGAGGTATAAAAGTTCCTTGTATCTATGCAGAACTTTGTATCGAAGCTCAATCCTGGTGCTTTCCATTATCTCGAGGTGCCAGATTATAGTAAATCAAACTGCCATATGCTTTATATTTGCCTATTAACAAGAAGGCCACGAGACCAGACTGTAGTGTAATTGAGAACTTCTGAGGTTAATTACTTTTCACGTATTGAGTAGGACTATCCATGATTTTAAAACAATCACGTGATGTGTCTGACTTGAATTGGAAAATATCTTCCTAGACACCGACGACCATTAAAAGGTGAAAATAATTATATTAGAATATATGTATACGTTGACTAATAGCGAGATGTGATTGGAAGAGAAGCATCAAGAAATTAAACTGATAAAAGACAAAATCCAAACTAAAACCATGCCGATAAATCTATTGTTAGATTAGTTCATAACGTTATATCCGTTATACGTTATGTTCGTTAAACATTAGAACAAGAACTCCAGCAAATACTAAAAATAAATATGAATTGAACTTCTGGGAAATTGCTTCTGAAGGAACTGCTTCTGTTGAGTTGAATACATCGGTTGAGACAAAACCCGATCCGCACCTGCTATCAATTACGTTCGCTGCTGGAATATATGTTCTCGCTAGAGGCATGGAACTGTCGGAAGCACCGAAAATGAGAACCGCCATTATATCCTGCGAACAATTACTGCATGTGGGTAAAGTCGTGCTAGGAAGCGAGACATCTAAGGGCAGATAATAAAGATACGAGTCTTCTGTTATATTGGAATTCTGTATCGAATCCACATAGCAGTAAGAACCGTCCGACGACTTCAAACATCCAGCTGTAAAAAGTAAAGGATACGACACAAATGCATTATATGCTTCTGTCACCAACGGATTTTGTAGTTTAAAATCCGCTTGACATGTTGAGCTCCCAAGAAGTTCACCGGCATACTCTTGCATGATATTATCGCAGGACGTAGCATTGACAGAACAAATTCTGTCCATTGTGGTTGATAATGCAAACGCGCCCTCCTTCATGATAGCAAAGAAAGAACTTGAAGTCTATAAAGAAAATACATGTCACGTTAGTCCTTTGCTCGAAATGAGTTTCAGAATTAAAGAAATAGCCAAAGGGCTGTCATAACCGTGCAAAAAGCGCGAAAGGATATAGACATTCATACCTGAAGAAAGAATGAAAAGGGCCAGCAATTCGTAAAATTATCATCTGTCAAGAAGTCGTTGAAGAATGACTTACAAGCTGGCTGGGTGAAGTTGTCGCCAAGACTTGTATCAAAAGCATACGGAAGAATTGTCGAGTTCGATCTCTTTGCTTTCAGTGATGAATGACAATCATGGATCTTGTGTTTATGACCCCCGGTGCCTATATCCAGAGAGGATCTCGACGAGAACAGGTGAGACCACAGATTGACCGAACAGACGGGACTGACTACACTCAACACAACCAAAAGTTTCAATAGTAAATTCATCGTGGATACAGCCGGTGTCCTTATCCTTTGACAGCCGTTACCATCGGAGACTAACAAACGTCGCATCATGTCGTAAGACAAAGCCTGACAACTCCTTGTCGTTCATAAGTTACAGCAGCACTCTGATTGATCAGAGAGGTCGACACAGAGAATCTTCCGTCAGAGCGAACGCGTATAGACAGGAAATAAATGCAAACAAAAGAATATAATCTATGAATTGAGATAAGCAATAAGACGAAAAATAGAAAAAACAAGTGAAGCTGCGAGATCTCATAGAAAGGCAAAATAAAAAGGTGCGAGATGCCAGTGAATGGAGTTTTCCAGAGTAACCTCGCCAGAGCCGAAGGCCAGTCAACAGCAAAGCACGGCTGAAAAGAATAGAACTAATTTAAGATATATTCACTTTCGAGATTTATAAAAAAGGATCGCTAGTATAGGCAAGAATGCAAGAAAACGCGGCACCTTACAGGCTAACACGGATGTGCGAATGCGCAATACTGCTCTAGCTAGGCATGCTTTGCGCGTGAACGTCTGTTCTTCCCTCCAAACAGCTCTCCATTTCTCGTTCTAAAACCGGTCAAAATTGAATTGACGTTAGCCGTACTTTTCTTCGCCACGAGCTTTGAAAGTCCTACAATGCCAGCCGAAGGTTACGCCTTTGTATCTGCGTTTGCGATATGCCTTGGAAGGAGAACGGGCACATAGAACTGAACTTCCCAAAAGGGTGCGCATTCAAGACAGATAGCCTTTATCATTTCGACACTAGAGAGTTTTACTATAACAGCCGTTCTAACTCGATTGATCTGCTCAGACGGCTACGCTCTCCGAAACTAAATCATCGCGTCCTGTTCTCCATTTTTTTTAGGTTTTACTCAAAAGTCTGTTAACCATATGTAGACTACATTGCTTTGTTTCTCCTGCAGATTTTGGGTTTGGCTCGAGATTTAGTGCTCAGTTTTGTAACTGGCCTTCCCATTTATTAAAAACTTGCAAAATACTGATTGAATTGGGCTAAACCGAAGGGCCACACAATGCACAATCGATCAGCTCGAAAATAACTGAGAAATGCTTGATCAAACATCGTGTGTTTTGCTGAACGTCAGAGATGAAGAACACGATTGAGAATAATCTACAGTTACCGAGAAAAAGAAAAGTTAAGATACGGGCAATACTCTCCAAAAATAGCTTTGAAACTTTAAGCAGCCGAAGTAGGGCGCGTGCTGGAGCTAGATCTAATGATAAACATCGATTTATCTAAGCTACGCTCTCGTGTTTCTACAAACCGCTGTCAACAATATAGAGGCCGACACATTAGTTCAGGCCAAATATGTCAGTGGTCGAGCTTACGATTTGATGAGTAACGCGAATGTAGATTATCGTTTAGCCAATGCAACACAACAACCCTTACCCCGCTTCATGAAGGCATACGATCAGCAGGCTGTGGAACCGAGATGTTCTAGCATGCCTAAATTTCATTCACATTCTAAACGGGTACCGCGAGAATAATGAGCGTCCTGCTCGATTTTGTCGTGAGTCAATGACAGATGTATTTAAACAAGTGGAGTGATTCACTCCACTCCGGTCGAGTTATCGCTCGTCCATTTTTACAGAGGTTTTTCGTTATATTGACTATCGTTATATCGAGAGTTGATCGTATAAGTCAACGTCTGTAGATAGATGCTAACAAAAGGCGCATTTATGTATTCTGTCAAAAACCGCCGCTGCGCGAAGCACCTGCCATTCTCTGAAACACACTCTCGGCAAGGTGCAGAAATGGAGCCCAAGAATGCTTTCTCAGAGCAGTTTCTCGGAACATAACCATCGCATAGCTAACCACTTGCTAAGCATGCTAATAAAGCAAAAAGAGAGCGAATTATAGGCCATATTCACGGTTGTGGTGTGGATCTGGAAAATACTAAAATCTAGATCAGGTTGCTGCGATAAGTCAAATTATGGTAGATGTTCTATGCGAATGCACTATGAGATGTATTTTTAATATAATATCTTCTAGTAATACAATCTGTACACTCCGTAAAATATGTATATGATGAATGAAAAGCTTGATATCTCAAATCAGGCTTGCTACAAAACCAGTACTGAAACATTATGATACAGACTATAGTCAAACAAACATCTGCTCTTTCCAATGAGACTGTGTTCATCTACATAGTTCTAACGAATTTGTTGCAGGGCATCTAGTAAGGTCGAACCTTTGTGCTCCATTTTACTTTTACCAAAAACATTCCAAAACCTGCAAATTGAAAGAAAAATATGGTTAGAACACGTCTGAATGTGAAATATGTCGCTTTTTTTAATAAATTAACAAACGCACCTTAGAGTTTCGTCACCAGCACCTGTGACAATGGTTTGGCCATCAGGACTCATAGCTAGATACAGTACTCGATACGTGTGACCTGTTAATGCGGCGACTTGTCTCATAGAAGGATACTTCCATATGACAATCTGATTTTGCGAGTAACCATGAGTCGAGACCAGCTCGTTCGAGTTCTCAGACCAAGCCAGATTACATACCTGACTACCAGTATCTATTTCGTTTATTTGCTGACCGGTATTGGTGTTCCAGAATTTAATTCTTCGATCTGCTGTTCCCCCCCCTGAAGCAAGAATGCCTCTTTGATGTGGACTCCACGCTATAGCTTTCACAGCCGCAACGTGTTCCGAAAATTTATATAGTGGAGTATCATTTAACTTATCCCACACAAACAGCTTATTATCGTTGCCTCCCGAAGCTAGCTGCTCATCTTCGCAATTCCACTTCAATCCGCAAATTTCCTGCTTATGCCCTGTCAGACGTCTTATGTAGTGGTCAGGTGTTCGGACATCCCGATGAAGAATTGTTCGGTCGCGGCTGCCTGAGGTAAGAATATGCTCTTTCCATGCTAAAGACCCTATATCACATTAAAAAATGAAAGATCGAAAATCGGTTGTTTTGTTGTACCTGATCTAGACGTATGCCCCGTCATTGAGCGCACTTTTCTCTGATTTTCAGCATCCCATATTTGTACGGAGCCCTTATTGGTTCCTATAGCTATATGGCTTCCCTAACACAATCATTAATTCTATGTACTGTCTGAAACCCAGTCCGCGCATTACTTACTCTCTGTATCCATGAAACCGATGTTACATGGTCATTTTGACCAAGATCACACAATTTGCTCACAGTCCCAGATGCAGCGTTCCACAGATACACGCATGGACCTAATCCAACGCCCAAGACGTTCGAGGCACCCCAATCCACTAGATTAAGATAGAAGTCGTCTGCCAAGTCTGGCGCATCTAAAACTTTGAAAGGTACCTTCGCAATTGCTCTTGGCTGCTTTCTAGGAGACAATAACAGCCGCTGCGAATCGAATCGAACCGGGGATAACGAATAGATATCGCTTTCAGCATCTAGAACTAATCCACCAATTTGCCTCGATGGAGTCTTCCGCGGACTAGGTGACATGAAAGAAAACAAATTTCGAGACGGAGTTGACGGAGTAGAAGTATTTGATCTCGGTGGTGTCCTTGCTCCTACACTTGAATACTCTGCTACAAAACCGGATGTTGACACCGAATCCTTAAGAGCGGGGACTTCATCTCCAAATAATTCTGAGCGTAATAGTGTCGAAAATGTCTTGTTTGCTTCCTGTTCTAGATTGACAGGAAAGTAAGTCACAATGATATCAGCTACTACTCAACAGCTGCTGAGAGACGTACTTTTTTGAAAATCCAACTCGTGATGTGAAGGCCGTGTAAAATTGTTTGATGGTGATGAGGAATCTTCGTTCATTAAACTATACGCTGCTTGTAAGTTTACACTTTCTCGGTTCGGTATGTATCTTTGTAAGAAAGTTAGCCCGATAAACAATTTTTGATATTCATCTCATCTTGTACCTGTCACCATATCCTGACCGCACTCTCTTTCGTTGGGGAGACTGTGATGGAGAAGCTTTATGATTTAAAGAATAAGATGCAGAACTAATGGTTGTATTTGCGGAAGTTGAGGCAGACGAGAAATCTGAACTTGAAGACGCCCCAGAAGTTACTGGTGGAGTAAACACTGAATGTTCGCTTGAAGCAGCCTCATTGCCAATAAGCGATAGATCAGAGGAAGCTGTTCTGATACGTTTCCCAAATTCGGTTGAAAACATTTAAACCCAAAGATTTTGATTGAAGTCTTCTTCCTATGAAAGAAAATCCAGAAATCTTCAGTTCAATCACGATAAAGCAGTTGATTCCTTGTTGATCGTTTCGACTGGCGCTGTGAATAGGGCAGTAATCCCTATTAACACAAAGAAAGCCACAAAAATAATTAATACAAGCAAGCGCCTAGAGCTATCTGAAACTTAGAGCAGGAAGCTACCAAAAAAATAGATGATTAGATCTCCAAAAAATGAATCTAGGTCAAATTCATAACATGGACTATATAACGATAGTAAGTTAGTAAGTGAAAATGCAAAGTACGCAATAGAAGGATGCAATCATCATACCTTGAACAGAATAAAGGACCAGGGTGTATCCAAATCTAGATAGAAGCACAAAGTTTATAGCCTACAGCATTCAGTCAAATGACATTGCCACGAACAGGCGTATGAAGAAAGACTATAGAATACAAGGAGAGCTTCAGATGGTGTGGAGGGAAGATAAAGTTTGTTTACACATAAACGTTTTCAGTTAATTACCAACGTGCTAACCTTACCAAAGAGATATGAGGGTAAATGCCAACCAACATGGATTTGCAAGATGCTTGAACTTGCAGAACACTAACCCCGGAACAAAACACAAAGTCACACGGCTCCTGATGTCGCTGCTATAGCAACGCCGCAGGATGATCTGACATTTACGAACCTGGAAATACTCGAATGTGTTTCGGCTATTAGCCAACTTGCACCTTTAATAATATCTACGTTATCTGCAGATGAGCGCAATGGGTATCTCCCAATTTCTCTTTCTGGCAGCTGTTCAAAGTCGAATGACCGCTAACGAATGACCGCTAACTGCCGAGATGTCTCTATTGGTCTCAAGGTCTTGGTCTTCACACCATTGTTGAATATGGCAAATTGCGACTCTACAACTTTCAAGTGCCAGATTCCTACAGCCTTATAAAGCCTCTGGCCTTTTATCAGTGTGAAGCTATTTCCTCGGTGCGATCACGACAAGTCTTCGTAACAAGAAAACGATAATGTTAAATATTCGTTTGACATGATGTCAGTCTTCTAATGTGCTTGAGGAATAGCGAAGTTCTTTAGATCGCGTAGGAGCTTGATATTCTTATTTCAACCTGAATATATCAAAGCTATTTTGTGAAGCTGTTAAGTCGCTGTTCGTTTTGAAAGTTCCCCGTCGGAGTTTACGAAGGACATTGTTACGATAACAGTCTTAAAAACTTGTCGGACATGGCTACATATATGCATTGCATTTCTCGAAAGACTCAAGATCAACAGTATGTGACGAAACACCCGACTGTTTAGCTCGTTGTGCGATCTCAAAGTTCGGATTCAAAATTAAGATGTTGATATAAGGTTATGATCTTATGGATGTTTTGGCCATTCTTTGCACCTCCCTGGTGTACCTTTCAATAGTTGTTTCTTTCGAGTCCCTATTTCCTTAATGAAGTACAGCAAATTCGTCAGTCGAATGATTTTACGTGTCTGATGCCTATACTCGTAATTTATGATAGGCTTAATGAATATGCTTCCGAGATTCTTTTTTACATAGTGCCCTGGCTCTTTTATTAGATTCGTCGGCGAGGACTGTGCAGCCATGTATCATTTCTGCAAAGTTTTCAGACCGCTTATGAGGCTCATTGGAAAAGACGATACTGATCTTCGCTCGTCGCTATACAGTGTCCGGCGGAATTTGTCCCAGCATGCGTAGGAGACGCGTTCCTTTCATATTGAGGTGCGTCGAAAACGCAATTTAGTTCGGATTTTTAGGCTCCTTAATCTTTGGTAGTGTGGCTGAGGAGTAGCTAGGAGCTTCGCACCGATTGGAGGATCTTCAAGTCGGTTGTGTCTATGTGTTTGACTACATAATTCCAATGGAAATGGCGTGAGTCATACGACAATTAGTTTGGGGAAGCTGAGATTATTATCGGGACTTTCCGGGAGTTTCTCGGGTGAATGTCGAATTCTTTGTTGCTGCTCTTGTGCATCGTGAAAGTATTGGTCGGCTTCAGCTAACTTGTTCGTCTTGATGTTTCTTCCTTTTATCGCCCTCAGCAGCTATCGATGTAATCTTCTCATTCTCTTCTTAAGATGCACTGGTTGTGGTGACTAAATATGAATGATTTCCAGCGTACGATATTCTTCTGAAGATTTCGATATCACTTTTGGTCAGCATGTTAACATCTCGAGTCTTCTTGTTATTATATTCCTTGGTGGTGGAGCAGACACTGATGAAGACCGTGCTCTCGGCAATTGCTTCAAAGTCGAATTAGAGCTTTTCTGTCGCTTCTGTCAGTTAAACCTGGTGCTGTTGGCCATCAAATGTCACGATCCTTTCGAGTGTTTCACTATTCCGAAGCGTTTTGTCGCAAGCAGCTCAGATGATTCGGAACTCTGTTTATATCTAATCACTTCAACAACTAGAAAAACCCAAGCAGGAAGCTGGTTGCCAAATTAAGCTCTTTGAGACTGAAAGTCGTAGGAGATTACAAGCTCTTCGCTGCAACATGATGATGCGGGCATCTCAAGTTTAGACAGCATTGGAATTGTCTTGAGATTGGGTTGGGAACAGAGACAGCTGATTACCGGTGTTTTCTGATCTCGCGGCATAGCTCGTACGTATATTCATCCAGTCGCTGTAAATTGCCGGATAATTGTAGATTGTAACCATCTATACCGTGCCACTCTCACGAAGTAAAGCTTGGCATGTGAACGAAGTTTTAGTATCAATTGAACTATGAGAACACCGCACTGGAATAGCTACAATTTGTTAGCGTTCAGATCTCGCACGTTGGTAATTGCGACAAAGCGGTATGTGTCAGGTCGACCAACTGTAACTGAACTGTGAACACGATCGCCAGCTGAGGTGCGAATGGCTTCAATACTTTATTGAAATTCAGTGTTCATTTTTACAAACTGGTGTAAGAAACCTTGCCAAAAAACTTAATCTCTGCCGTAGCAGCTCAGCCGCATCCACTAACAATTCTAATCAGATCTGTGTGTGATCCATATGTGAGTTCATTTCCCTGATACGCTACGATAAATTACTCCAGACTATTACATCTCAGAGATTTGAGTCAGATCCATACTTTCCATAAGGCATAATTCTTACATTGACGATGGCGGAATTTACGGACTATGCAAATGGTAGGATATACCTCCGTGTTTTAAGTGTCGTTCAACTGGTCAATATAGTATACTGAATAGCAATAGACTTTGTTGAGTTCTTGAATGGTTCACCTACACCTTATCATGTCGTAGCCAATTTGAAGAAATTACTCCTTGACGCCGGCTTTATCGAGCTAAAGGAGAAGGACGCATGGGCTGGTGAGATTGAAAAAGGCAAAAAGTACTTTCTTACTAGGAATGGTAGCAGTATCGTTGCATTTGCTGTAGGCCATCAGTGGGTACCAGGAAATGGAGTGGCCATGGTAGGAGCACATACTGATAGCCCATCTCTAAGGTACGCTATATATACTATCTTTATTCTTGACGTGCAGTCAGATTTAGTGTTTACTGATATTGCCGCCTCTAGAATAAAGCCGGTATCGAAGAAGGATTCCGAAGGATATGTGCAAGTTGGCGTTGAATTATACGGTGGTGGTCTATGGTATATAAATAATAACTCAGATCGTGGTAAATTTGACTCCAGCTAACAAATTTAATAGGCCGTCATGGTTTGATCGTGACCTCAGTATTGCAGGCAGAGTGTATGTAAAAGTTCCCAGCGGAGATTTTGTTCCGAAACTTATCAAAATCGAGAAGCCAAGTAAGTATATCTTGTTAGTGTTCGCCTGCTGCTTTAAATGTTGCTTATGGACAGTATTACGCATTCCTACTCTTGCTATCCACCTGGATGGTAGTCAAAATACGAATTTCAAGTTCAATCCCGAAACTCAACTGTTTCCGATTGCAGGTCTTGTCGAGGAGAAATTGAACGAGTCGATTGAGAAGCTTACTATGAAAGAAATAAAGGGTTTCAAGCCTTTAGCACCTATGACTGATCGTCATCAACCACGGCTCCTTGCTGCCATTGCAAAGGAAGTTGGAGTGCCGATCGCTGCGATCAAGGACTTTGAGTTGATTCTTTACGACTGTCAAGCTAGCACAATGGGTGGTCTTTCTGATGAGTTTATTTTCTCTCAGAGACTCGACAATCAGGTTTGTGTTATTATATTACGCTATGAAATACTTTGTTAATGAAGATAGATGATGGCATATTGTGCCATCCGTGGACTAATTGATAGTGTAAGCTCTCCAAAGAACCTCGTCGGAGATCCTTGCATTCGTATTACGTCTTGCTTTGACCACGAGGAGATCGGCTCCGAAAGTGCACAAGGCGCTCGTTCTAACTTACTACCTTCTGTGTATGGTTTTGTCACATTTCTATAATCAAACTTGTAAGCCGTTCTAACAAATTTTACAGTGTCAAGAGATTATCTGGATTAACCGCAGAAAAGGAATTTGACACAGTCAATGAGACTGGATGGATGCAACCATCAGGCAGCAGCTTGTATGAGCAAACTACCTCGAAGTCGTTCCTACTTTCTGCAGACATGGCGCATGCTGTCAATCCGAACTACGCGGAAAGATATGAATCGTTGCATCGTCCTCAGCTTAATCAGGGTCCAGTTGTCAAGATCAACGCGAAGCAGAGATACTCGACCAACTCTCCTGGACTGGTATTACTTCAGGAAATTGCGGAAATGGCTGAAGTACCGTTGCAGCTCTTCGTTGTGCGAAATGACTCGTCCTGTGGTTCGACCATTGGACCGGCGCTAGCGTCGGCTTTAGGATCGAGAACTCTCGACTTGGGAAATTCTCAGTTGAGTATGCACTCAATTCGTGAGACCGGGTATGATTACATTTTCAAGTTTCTTGTTATTAGAGTCGTGGCTTTGCTGACAAGTTCTAGTGGATCTGCAGATATCAAATACGCTTGTAACCTGTTCTCGGCATACTTTAACGTAAACTTCTTTACATCCTCCCTTTTTTTGTGAATTATCTCTTCTAACATTTTAAAAGAATTACGCAAGGGTGGAAAAGAGGATACTCGTCGATTAAGGGATCGTTGTGGAGCAACTGTTACTTAATAAAACTCTTGAGTTAGTTGTGCCCTTGCACTTGTGCTGTTAAGGGTTCGAGAGGTAGAGAGACCTTTGTGGACCATCATATTGTTTTTTTGTGTTACGGATTTTTCAAATGCTTTTGTTCGGTTCTCCTTTTTTGGTTTTTGGAATGCAAACTAGAAACGCATTTTATTTTTGCGTATGAATAATACAAACCTAACTAAATGCTGTGAATTACGCAGTAAAATGACCTTAGTGCTTTTGCGAATAAGTCTTTTCTCGTGTATGTGCTTGATTAAAAACGTGTCTCCACATCACAGAGAAGGCTGCTGTTCATTCATGCTCGATCGGTGGGTTATGATTTTATCAATAAGCCCGAGCTCAAGTGCTTCTGTAGCTGTAAGAAAATTGTCTCGCTCCATCAACGACTCAATCTTCGCTAAATTTATCGCTTTACTCATATGCTTCTGATATATTTTGTTTAATGTCTCACGAGTTCTTAAAATTTCTTTTGCGTGTATCGCAATATCACTACACCACATTTACGTTAGAAATGTGAAGGAACATCAATGAGATCGTTTGACATACCTGGCCTGGCCTGAAAATCCACCACTAGGTTGGTGTATCATGATGCTAGAATGAGGCAATGCGAACCGTGAACCCAGGGCGCCAGCTGCCAACAGCAGCGACCCCATAGATGCGGCCTGGCCAATGCACAATGTGGAGACAGGAGATTGAATGTATTGCATCGTATCGTACAATGCTAAACCTGCCGTTACCGATCCTCCTGGAGAATTGATGTACAAAGAGATTGGCTTGTTAGGATTATCAGCTTCCAGGAACAATAGCTGAGCAACTATCAAAGCAGAAACATGATCATTCACCTATTCAAGTAACATGTAAGATAGAGATCCGACAAGAGCGCAAGCAAAAAAGCAGAGTCGGCTTACCGGTCCATTCATTATAATAATCCTCTCTTTAAGCAGTCTGATTTTTCGGTTAGACACACTACAATACCTTAATGATGCAAGCTGAAACTCTGGTTACCTGCTGAAAATATCGTATGCTTGCATGGATCGGTCCTAGTCATGGTCAATATATTCGATCACAGGCAGAAATTTGAGATCTTCTTCCGGCAAGATTTAATCACAGGCAGAAGCTTGAGACCTAGTTCTGGCAGGATTTCAACTTACAGTTCGATCTATAACCATCGGAATTGTCATGCCGGTGATATGACCATCATTGAGTCTGGATGGTGTCTCGAATCCCGGATTCCAACTCCCTCCCATTGATCCCAGGCACCTGATATTAGATATCGTAGATGGCCGCCCCGAACAAATCGGATCCCTCAATGACCGTGAAATTTGTGATATGGAATAACGCGTTAACCTCTGCGTAAGAACCATCTTATAGTTGTTTAGCTTAAACAAGCTGTCTATTGGATTATATGTCTCGTCGGATAGTTCAGGTCTTTGCAAGTCGCAGTTGTTGGTATATGTCTAAACTTTAAATGCTGACACCACCCAAAAAGACCCCGAACCCATACCCTAGCTCTCTTACCCCAGATATGAAGAAATATGAGTTGAGACGATGACTGTGCAGGAGGTATATTATATGACTAACGGCGACAGTGCGTCTCCTTCAGTGCAAAGGAGCTACAGTTTTATGTACAAAGGACTTCTATAGGCAATGATGCGCGACTATCTATGTTAATTTGAATCACTAGCTCCGTCCTCTTCAATCTCCGTAGGGAATATTCGAGGAATCACGTCTCGAGGCCTCGTCCGATACCTTGAGTCGTCAAAATCAAAGTCGTCAAGATCTCCACTCATGTATGCTTTGTCGTTGTCAGTCAAATCAGGGCCATAGTCATCTTCTTCTTCGTCAAAATCAGGCTCTCCCGAACGATCTCCATCGTCGTCGGCGAATCTTTGGAAGCCATGATCATAATCATACTCTTCATCGTCAGCATCCACATCAACAGGTCCGTTAGCATTCGAGTTTCCAGCTTCTGAGTCCTCTTCAAACTGATATAAAGAATCAGCTGAGGACTCTTCGTCTGGATAATCGTTACCATAAAAATCCTCAGCTGCACCATTAGTCACAAACTAAAAAGTATAGTATGTTTTGAAAGAAGACATAAATACCATTAGAATCCTCGTCATCACTCCGCCGCAGATCTTCATTATCCAAATCTTCACTGAGGAGCGCATCATCGTCTGAATCATTATATATCCTACGAAAAGCGAAATTAACAACCTTAACTTAAAGAATTTCTGTGATCAAATGCATAGTTTCACACAAATGTAAAACAAAGTTATTAGACACATTATATAGAGTAACACTTACAGCAAACCATACGCTCCTCCTATCCAAACATCGTCGACATATTTTTCTCTATAGTAGATATCATAAACGTAATCGTCCGCTTCTGAATCGTCCTCGACAATCGGTAGTGTTGATAAACTTGTTGGTTTATGAACGCTTGCGTGTTGGTACAAATTATTTTTCATAATTGCCTCACATTGTAACTGTGTTTCAGTCCCCTCGTAGTGTGGGGTCTTATGTATTGGCGAAGCTGCTCCAGAAAGCCGTTCATAGTCTTGAAGAGGCTCAGTGTATTGATGCCGCTTTTTCAGATCCTGCGATCTCTTTGGAGATCCTGCTTCCCTGTTTAACTGCAAATACATCTCAACCATCTTCTGCAGTTCTTCCTCATTATGCGTCTCAGATGCCGATAGTTTTGGAGACTCGCTAGGAGCTGTACTCACACTTGAGCGACGGCGCGATTTGGGAGTAACGTATCTGCGATCTAATTGGACACCGATCTGTTTCATTTCATCTGCTTGTGGTACTGCAATTGGCATTGATGCCGGTAAAATGGCCCCTTGTTCAAATGATTCCGAATCTTTCGCTCGATCGGACATAGGCAACGATGGAAGCTGTTCTGTAGTCGCGTATTTTTCTACCTCCTCCTCCGAGTTCCGTTTACGTTTCCCAGGAAATCTGAAGAATCGCCCAGAATTTGAAACTCCATCCGGGAGGTGCGACTGCGTGACATTTTCCGTGCTCTATAGAACGTTAATTGGCGGAACCAAAACTGAACCAAAACTGGCTCAAACATAAAGCGAACCACATACTGTGATATCTGCAGGCGTCTCAAGCAGCGTAATCGCGTTATCTCCATCTAAAATCTCTTTCGTACCGGCTAATTTAAAGACTGATAAGAATAGTATATGTTAGCAAATCATTCCAATCTCATTTACGCATTGATACAGATGCAACTAACCAAACGAGTTGGTTCTCGAACGTTTAGCAGAAGCTGCTTGATCCAAGACTATCACCAATTTGTTAGCAACAGAACACTCTCGCAAACTCAACCCAACCTTCAAAGCTGTACTTACGTAATGCCTGTAGAGGATCCTGGTTCCGCTTCCGCTTTATCCGGACCGTATGTGGTGGAATAAGTTTCACCGCCAAAGTGGTAGCTGACATAATCCGAAATTTACTGTTAATATAAGCTAAATAATGTGACCGATTTGAACTGATAGCTCTGTAATTTTTAACTTGTCCATTTAAATTAGAAACAGATAGATATATAGGAAAGATAGTAGTAGATCGGTCTTGAAAAAACGTTGCACATGAAGAGAAATCCACACCTGATTTTAAGTTGTAGATTTATATGGCGATGTCGACGAGACAGCTCGTCATGGCTTTCCTGGAAAGGAAATTTAAGTGGGGTTGCCTTGGAAACCCTTTTCAGCCGTCTTGTGATCATTTGGGCAGATATCAGCGTGCTTTAAGCCGCAGTGACCATATATCATCAATAATTTCGCGGCTGCTTTTAGCGGTACCCAGCACGATTACACGGTGGCACGTTTGTGCTCCTTTTGTAAACACGTAATTGACGGGGGAGATGTACCAACGTCACTTACTTTCACAAGATAACGCGATTCATTTCACTGTAATAACAATCTACCTACCGCCATTATACTCTCTGTGTCTTTCAGCTGCTGTGAATATCCTTGCTTGAGGATACCATCTTGCTGATTCAAAGATAGTTTAATTTTGACCGCTCCTACTCGTGGTGGATTAATACAATTCGCGCGGAGTTATTGTGTACTTAGATCCAGACAACTGGTAGAAACATTCTGCTATTAATACTTTTGTATCTTCTATTAGGAACTCTTCTGCCCGATACTGTTGGTTAGGGCGCGTTGAATTGTTGGAATTTACGGAATAGTGTCAAGTTCGTTGTGATGAGTGTGAATGCTATCTTGTCCGCGCTTGCAGGCAGAGCCGCTACACAAGTTCACTACTTTTTACGTGGCTATCTATACTCGGACTTTTTGGATCCAGAGATTGATATCGCGTTGATCACTGGTGGATCGAGTGGTCTTGGTGCTGCTCTGGCCAGACGACTTCGGCTTAAAAAGATCAGGGTAGTCGTGCTTGACATTATCGAACCAGATAGCCCTATCGAAGGCGTCAGATATTTCAAATGCGACATATCGGCTAGGGATGAAATTCTTGAAACCGCGAACATCATTAAGCAAGAGGTTTATCTTTTTCTTTACTTCTAAGATTCGTGAGTTTTACAAATTATTATGAACTGTTTCTAAACAAGGGTAGATTGGCGAAATAACCGTTCTGGTGAATAACGCCGCGATTACACAGGGCAAAACGCTCCTAGATCTAACATTCGAAGAAATTGAGAAGTGCGACAATCTTATGACTGAATTTTCAATAACGATCTCATTCAGATCTAAGAAATCCGAGCGGGCTTACTAACTCTACTGCTATAGGACCATTGACGTTAACTTGATTTCTCATTATTATACGATTAAATTGTTTCTTCCAGGAATGTTGAAACTGCATCGCGGCTATGTTGTGACAGTCTCATCTGTTCTGGGTTACATCGGGCCAGCGAAGCTCGGTAGATATCTCTGGTTTCTTTTGTGTTTCTAGCCTACTGACGCTTTTCTTATGTAAAGGTGCTTATTCGGCTTCCAAGGGAGGTCTACTTTGTCTGCATGATACTTTAACTTATGAAATAGGGCCCAGTCCATCTGCTGGTTCGGGCATAAGGACGCTTCTTGTAGCGACTGGACAGTTATCAACCGCCCTTTTCCAAGGGGTCCGAACTCCATCAAGATTCTATGCACCTGTCCTGAACCCAGAGTCTGTTTCAGATAGAGTTATGCTGGCTTTAAATAGGGGTGAACAGGGAAAGATTACTCTTCCGGTATATGCTAAGCTCATGCCTTTGATTCGCCTGTTACCGAGGCGCGCAGCTAGACTAGCTAGATACTGGTCTGGCATAGATCGAGGTATGGACACCTATCTCACCGGCTATTCTAAGGAGGAGTCCTTCCAACGAAGAATACAAGCTGCTCCAGAAATATATGAACCAGAAGTATCTGAACGAGAAATAATTGAACTACAAGCTGAACCAGAAGTATCTGAACCAGAAGTATCTGTATCGGAATAGTGGATGTTACTGTACCTCTAGAATCCTAATTACCTGACTACCTAAGCTTTATATCAACTTACATAGCTCAATTGCTCGTTTGCTTTCCATTATTATATATCTTTACTATTAATGTGATACATTAATGATATCTTGCTACTTGTACATTAATGATATCTTGCTACTTGTAATGACGTTCCTTCTCCTTTTAATGCTTTGTAATCATTTATAATGTATTGTGGGTTCAAACAAAAGTTTGCTGCGTATTGAAATAGCAAGGAATTTATTTGAAATATTATATATAGGTAAAAAAGATATAACAATACATGTGGAATGAAACAAAAAAATTTTGATAATATATCGAAATAGCTCCATCGGCCTTCAAATGTGCTTTTCTAACCTTGACCTGGATTCATTCAATGCAATTTACTTCTACACTAAGCTTGTGTTTTCTAAGCATGGGTTTGGACAAAGTAAGTGTCGAGGAGGGTAAACTTGAACTAAGCAGACCGAAATTACATCCGTGATCCAAATTCGTTTTTTGTTGAAATGTCTTTTCAATCGTACGATTTCATTTTTGTGTTATCGGCATTTTAGTTCACATCGCAAGTCTTAGTCACGGTCACATTACTGCTATAATCATGTCTTTGGTCCACCTGTCGCACTTGTGCTCGCATCTTCAGAATGTGTCCATGACACGTTTACCGCTTACTAGCGTGATGTCCAGCAAACTGCATTTGCAGGTCGCTCTCGGTCTTTATAAGGAAGGACTTATTGCTTCAGTTCAGCGAGGTTCCATCGATGGACCTGATAAGGTATATACGCCGACCACTCCCGACAATATATCTTCCCGAAGGTTATGGATTGGTATGAAATACCACAACATGGAGCCGGTGTTGCGGCATATGCAGCTCATATCGAAGCCTAGCAAACGCGTTTGGCTAAATGTGGATGAGTTGGCTAAGTTGATTAGTGGTCGAGATGCCAGTTCAATAAAGCATTTACTTCCTGGAGAAGTCATGTTCCTGAGAACAGACAAAGGGCTCTTCGAGATCAGAGAAGCTGTTGAAAAACGAATAGGCGGCGAGCTCTTGTGTCGTGTACGAAGTTAGGACAGGTCATTTATTTTAACATTTGAGATCCGATGATATAAATTCCACTCAATTTGGCACGTTAAGCAATGTTTTGGCTCTCTATAAATGGTGGCAATGATGCAAATTACATGGCTTTGGAAGCAGGATCTCGCTCACTAAAATATTTATCGAATGTAAATATCACACTTTCACCATTTTGTTCTGCAAAGCTATAGTATTTTAATCGGAGTTGGACTATCATTGTATCATAGATTATTAATCATTCTGAAGACCAATGGCTTGTCCTTGCGATTCTCTTTGGCCGACTTATTGCATAGTCGAGTATGTACTTAGACAAAAATTTTCAATATTTAATTTAATTAATATTGCGGTTCGTTGTTGTCGTGGCAACTCTAGAAACAACAAAACACGAGATTTCGAGTTGAACGTACATATTCACCCACATTCCTCAAAACCCTTACCACTTCACAAGCATCATTCCTGCCTTTCAGTCGTATTTGTGCCGTTGTTTACCCTTGGTTCTTCATCTATCCTCAATTTGATTCTTTCTAGGTGACTCGCTATATTTTGATCCTCCAGGAGTGACAGTATATTCATTGGCATTTAACTAAAAGACGCGACCTCGACTTGTTACGACCTCGACTTGCTGCCGCTTCTATTTGCAATTCGATCTTTCAAACATTTGCGATTTCACTAGACTGACGTCTTCGTGCAGATGCCGGCTGATTTGACAGGATTTTCAATCACTGGCGACACCAAGGAAGCCGATCGTGTAGCCCTCGAACGAGGCCTCGTTCATGGCTTAAGCCAAAATTATTCCTTTTCCGGTACAACTGGGTCTTCTCAAGATTTCTTAAATTCTAGAATTGAACCTCAACTTTTCTCTTATATGGGAGGAGATATGGACAACGCGTTGAAGAATTTTAGTATAGGTAGCATGTCCTCGCCATCAGTTGAGAGCATTGAGGTTGGACGTACAAAGCATATCGGATCCCCAGAGGTGAGAAATGGCAGGTTTATAACTGAATGGCGTGCTAATATGGCTAGTTCTCAATTTCTGACTCGTCGTCGTCGTCGTCCATCGTGAGAAAGACAACAAATAGAAGTTCGCATAACAAAAAGTTGGGTAGGAAGAGAAGTGCAGACAACCCTCCATTCTCGCCGTCTCTTGACTTAAAATCCAGCTTTGTTACTCCTGCAAAAACCCAACTGCCATCCAGAATGTTCACAGAGACGGCGCCTTTGGACTTGGATTATCAGCAAAGTCTATCAGCAAACCGCTTTAATGACTTCAGAGCTAAACGAAGTCCTAACAATCAAGGCACCGGAATATTTCCTCGAACTTTCACAAATTCACATGATTTCATGAAGAATTTTGATAGTGGTTTCGGTAAATCTGATGTCAAAACTGACAAGAAATCCTCAAAGCGTATAGTTCGACTATCTCCTAGTTCGTCTAATGAATCGACTCCAACAAGTTTCAGCTTTAAACTGCCGGATATGACGGGCATATCTTCTTTGATGTTGTCTGATAATGCGAGTCATGCCAAGATATCAATGAAGCACAAATCTGTGAATTCAATTCCTGTGCCTGAGGACGATCAAGGTAAGCCCTCGTTTCTAAAGAATGGCCTGTCATATAGAGAAATCATTTTAGAAAAACTAATATGCTTGATTCTAGCAATTTTAAATGCGCTACGGACCCTACAAGACAGAATTCAAAATCTCGAGAAAAAAAACTCCAACTACAAAGCCTCGACCGCAAACCTTGAAACGCAACTTCGACGCTCCAAACAACAATACGAACATGAGCATCAGCGCGCGCTAATGTTTGAGCAAAAACTCGAGCTTCTCCAACGTGATCTCCAAGGTAACAGCAAAGACGTTCTCGACCGTGAAAAGGTCTTGAGATATATCAATAAGGAAAAATTAGGTATGCTTTGTTGCAAGTACTTTGAGTCAAATTCTAATTTTATTGCTACACAGCCTGGGACGAGAAAAATTTGTCTTTCAAGTTAAAATCCGACTCGTTGCAGCAGAAATTAACTATGCAATTACTGCAGCAGAAGAAAGTAGAGGAAGAACGAAATGAGGCAGTGATTTCTCTTGCAAAGACTATGGATGAACTTGAACAACTTAAAAATACAAATGCACAACTAAGGGAAGAACTAGCTCAACGTAAGAAACAGATTCAAAAGAAAGACCAGCGTATCGCAAAGCAGAGAGTCCGGCACCAGGTTAATCGGTCACGAGTTTCCAATAAAGTCAGCTTGGCTGATACAGAAGATGACGATATTACCGTCAGTGAATATTCTGAAGTATGTCTCTTGATTTGTCGCAATCAAAGAGTGATCTAATAAATATGTTTACTTTAAGTCTGAGAATGGTAAGCCCGTATTCCCGTCTGGAAGTTCATATGAGAAAAAGAAAGCTCCGCGCCGGTCTTCAAAACCTGAAGTAGATGATCGGGATGGAAAAAAGAAGATTCAACATCAAACTTCTAGAACCCAGGTATGAGACAATATGTATCTCAGAGAGATTGCTATCGGTTCTGATATATACCATAGAATTTGCAAATGCGACAAAAAGAATTATCTGGGAGAGGTCACGGCTTGCGCAAGTCCCCAACTATCCCGGTTGAGATCTTTGAGGATGACGTTTTAACAGGTTCGGATGAATCGCAAGATGCCGATTATGATAGCGATGGTGTGGATAGCGATTCGGATCCACATGAGGAGGTAACAATCAGATCTCATGATTTTGATGAAAACGAAGCTAACAAGAGAAGCATGTCTTAAATGACTCCCGAAAGACTGCCAGTAGGTTGAATAGAGAAAAAGTGCCGGAAGCAGATAGACATCAGCAACCGTCACGATCAGCAAAACATAAATACACAGTAAATACAGAGCAGCAGCAGCCTTTGCCCAAACTAAAGCTCAATGTGCAACGTATTCTAGACACTCTTGCTCAGCATAATCCCACGGTCTGCTCGATCTGTTCTCGGCGTCGTGACGTCAAACAGTACTACGGTATGAAGAGTTCCATGACTTTAGTATAGTAAATGCTAATCCTTCAGAACCAGCGGAGCCAAAACATTTTGGAGAATCAGCACAACATAAACATGACCCTGAAGATAATTGGAATGAAGAAGATTCTATTCGTCCTTCCATGCCACCCCGCACTGCCGTTAGCTCAATAATTAGGCAGATTGAAGACGAGTTTAAGCATTTGAAACTGTAAGTTTATTGATCAGTTAGCTGTCTGTTCATAATTTGGTTGTATCAAGCCATTATTGACATCTGACAGACAATATCACACAATGATAGGCAAATATGAGCAGATCGAGCCATCAGTCGGCAAGAAAAAGCGCAAGATGCTAGTCAACCGAATTAAAGAATTGACGGAGGAGCTAGAAAACAAAGCCGATCAAATATATGCACTGTATGATGTTCTGGAATCACCAGATGTTGGTAACGCAGCCAACTTTGAGGTGCATCAGCATGAAGATGAGAACTTGACCAAAAACTTGTTGGGAAGGCATACCTGGATCAACGTGTAATCTTTTAATACACAAGAGTAGATGATTTCCTTGTTCTGAAATCTGGAAGCAATTTCGTGCTCTTAGAGATTACTTTCTGCCGAAATACCGACGTTTTTTGGAGAAGAGTGTCCCTGAGAGCGTTTGTTTTTATTCATTTGCGTTTTGTCTGACCTTATATTCTGTGATCTTTTTTTTCTGTTTATTAATCATGTATATTTACAGTATATCAGTATTTCAAATGATGTCGTGACCAGAAACCAATGTGAAAATGTAAGCTGCGAAACGAGCATATCTAGTAGGCATAAGCTTCATCCATATCAAATAGATTCACTGATATGTCAGATTACAGCTAAGTCAATATAGGACTTCAATGTTTGCAAAAATCTATTAAGGATTTAGATCTGTAAGATCATCAAAGTTTGCAAACATTAGGACCACCTCAGCAATTCTAGGATATCACTTGGTCAGTTAAGGCTTGTTGCAGGAATTTTTTTGTACGAATCTCTTGGCCTTCTCTTATGACCTCTGCAGAAAGAATCGCCACGAACGATTTAAGTTGTCCATCGATACGGACACACAAGAATATTGGTATATAATATTGGTATATGCAAAAGTTGTTAGTATGGATACCTACAATGGAAATATAATACAAAACTATGGACATTTTATGGCGAGTGCCTAGTTTGACAAGCGGGCACCCCTAAAACGACTCACTTTTAGGACTTCGCCATCTTCATCTAAGGGAACGTATTCTCTTTCCTCGGTCTTAACAGAGAACCCCCCTTGGCGACCAATCATCTGTTGCCGAAGACGATGATACGCTACCTTGATCTGCTTTCGATGAATATCATGGTCGTAGTCTATATCATCGTCAAGATTTGATTCTGCAGCATCTGCATTTTCTAACTCTTCCTCATCCTCATCTATTTGTTGATCGATAGTGCTTTCATCAAACGAGCCAACAGAGTTTCCTATGTCGTTGACATTGTGAGCACGAGAGGACATAAACAGAGAGCTCTTCTGCCGTGGAGCCGGTTTCTTAAAACGTTCAACAAACGGACGCTCTATGACCGATTCAGAGAGAATTGGCCTAACGTCACTTTCTCCTTCTTCATCGTCTTCAGGTGCCTCGATGACGTTGCCTTGTTCCCATATGTGAAGTGAATCTGAAGGAACCACAGGTTTCACTGTAGACACCTTCTTAATAGGTCCGGACTGAGATGCTCGATTTGAAGGGATCAGAGATGTTGCTTCAATCATCTCTGATCTAAATTGCTGTTGATATCTCTCTGGCTGAATTGAAGCACGCTTGTTAACTTGTAGCCCTGCAGGCTGTTCAATAACATCAGAAACAAACCCATGACCAAAATTCTGAGAAAATAGTTGTTCTTGATGTTCCTTTCCAGTGGCCTCGGAAGATCTGAGAGACGGAAGTCTTGGTACTTCAACTTCTTGAACACTCATACGACGATCAGCGTTCTTCCCTTTCAGGACATTGAGAATTTGTCCGCTATTCTCACCTTTGTCATTTTGCGGTTTTCGCGATTTAAACAAAGAACGATTTCTAGTAGAAGGTATTCGTGCCTCCTTTGTATTGGATGCAACGAACGGACGCTCAATTATTGCTTCAGATACTATAGGCCGTTTGGTTGATTGTTCCCCTTTTGGATCCGTACTATATTCTTGCACCGTACTTTCGGCGGTAACAAATGAACTTTCCAAGATCTTTGAATTGGTCGAGTTCGAATCAAATATATTCGTTGTTGGACTCGTCTGGGCCCTTGCCGCCTCAAAGTCAGAATGCTCACTTCTAAAAGGTGTCAAAGTAGGTTTAGGCTCTACTATTTCCGAAGAGTGTTCGACTTTTGGCCTTTCAGTCATCAGCTGATGCAATTGGACACGGCTGTCTAATCGTTCCTTTACAAGTGCTGGAAAGAATGAACCTCTTGTACGTCCATATTCATCTTCGTTGTCATCGTCGAAATCGTCATCATCACTACCGTAATCAGAACTGTCTTCATCAGACTTCTGAAGCTCCCAAGACAGCATCTCATCGGTGATTTCTAAATCCAATCCATCATCTTCGTCATCATTATTATTTGCATCCACGCTGTCCACTTCCTTGACTATCTCTTCTAATTGGAGCATTTGATGAGTTATAGTCGAATAAGAAAGACTCCTATCGGAGTTAGGTGGTAGTCGAGGATCGTAGAAAGACGATTCATGCTCTGATGCGAAGCGTACTTGTTTGGAATTTTTCTTTGAGGTTTTCTTGCTAGAAGGAGAGATCTTTAGCGCACGTCTATTTTCTTTTGCACTCTCCTTCATGGAGGTAGCGCGTAGATCTTCTAGGCTATCCGCAAAATTTTGAAGTCCGCTCGATTGTGCTGACGATATTTTGGATGCTACCATATGTTAGAATAGCTCTGCATACACTGTTTTTCTGACCGGCATTACCTAGGACATTACCATCTTCATCCAATTCCTCACGGATATCCATAATTGGCATCCCCTCTTCGTTATATATCTTTAACTCAGTAAGATTTTAATAACTCAAGGCTTCAGTGAGAGCAATTTGTCTGCATACCTGGTCTGGCTCCTCAAAAATTTTCAAAGTTTCCATCTTTTTCTGAAGATTATCAATCTGCTTCCTCACATTTTCGATATTATTATCGATGACTACTAGATGTTAGTAGGTGCAATACCGAAACCGCTGCGCTTCCGTGACTTACGCTCAACTCGGCGGCCAGCAATCTCAGCGGCCTGAGAGGCAGAACGTTCGACAAACCACCCATCACCCAGAAAGACAGTCACTTTATTAGTTTTTGTAACCTTCCCAGGCACAAATGCCCGGTTGCCAATATGGATATTGACATCTCGTATTAACTGCTCGGGATAATGTGAAATAGTTTCGACCAGCCTAGTGTACTCATCCTTATTGATTGTCAGCTTTTCTAACTGCGCTTGTAAAAGATCCACATTGTGCTGAATTCGAGAAGAGTAAGAGTCTATTACAGAATCTAGACCTTGGCTACTGATTTCACGGTCGGACGACATGGTTCAATTTGAGCAGGTCTTAGATTCGTGGTAATATCCTCAGAAGAGTCTAACTGTCAAGTATGTTTTTAAGTTTTTGTTCGAGAACTCCCAAGCACTTTGATAAATTATTATTCCGAAGCATTTCGCCGCCGCCTAACACTTCGCTCACATACGCCAGCAGATCGCTCAAATGGCGAATCAACTTAAGGCAGATGATGGTAATTATTGCTTGTATTTTAGCTAAGTTATGCGTTCCTTAACTAAGTTCGTCATGCAGAGTTCTGCCCAGTATGCAAGTTGGACAGTTACATGAATCCTAACATGCGATTTCTAATCAACACAGAGTGCTATCACAAAATGTGCGAACCTTGCGTTGACCGCATATACTCACAGGGGCCAGCTCCATGTCCGTATCCCAACTGCGGCCATACCCTGAGAAAAAATCGGTTTAAGCGGCAGTTATTTGAGGATATTTTTGTTGAAAGAGAGGTTGATATCCGAAGGCGGGTGCTGAAAATATTTAATAAGCGGCAAGAAGAATTTGACTCGCTTTTAGATTTTAATAACTACTTAGAAGAAGTAGAAACTTCAATATTTAATCTTGTTAGCGGAGTTGACGTGGAGGAAACCGAAAGGAAATTACAAGCTTACGAGCAAAGCAATAGATCTGCTATTTTGGCGAACGTAACCTTACAGTCGGAGGAAGAAGCCAAGTATCGTCAAAGAAAGAAAGCCGAAGAAGAAAGTAGGATGAAAGATCGACTAGCAGCAATAGAGGAAGCTGAAGAAGAGGCAAGATTAAAGTTGGAGTTAGAGAAGTCCATAATACGCGACCTCGCAAATTCCTCGGGCGATGCAGAAAGTATCATGAAGAGAGCAACACGGGGAGTGGCGAAACTTCCTTCCGCTAAGCTGAATAGAGGGGACAAGCGTACAAATATAAATATCCGTGTTTCAGGACCGCAAAGATCGTCTTTGACCCAGCAATTGGATAACGAGCCTTTTGATCCGTTGGGGGATGACAAATTTGTGAATCCTCTATATGTTGTTCAGACACATTACTACGACCCGTAAGCGTTAACTACAGTTCTATTAAAATATTTTAATACCAATGCTGACTAAAATTTAGATTCCTGGACAACATTCAAAAGAGCATACAAGCAAAGGCGGCGGGATTTTTCATAGCGAATGTGTATAGGCAGTCGCTTTTCAGTGCATTTATGGGATTGGGTTGTAATATACAGAAAGAAAAGTCAGATGCCGCTGGAATAAGTGACATGATATAGTTTAACAGCTCATCATATTTACAATTCATACGATACATTAATTTATAATTTTTTCCACTGCGACTTGAAGACCTCAATTGGACCTTGAGATAGTAACTGGTCTCTCTGCTTGCGCTCCGCGGCAAACTGCTGGCGAGCATCACGTCTGACCCGACGATCCAGCTCGGGTTGTTTGCCTTCCACCATATATTCCATATCATGTAAAATTTCCTAATTCATGAGTTCCTTTCTTCGAAGAAAAGAAAGTAAAGGAAAGCAAATATTTTAACTTACCTTTTGTCTGCGCAAACAGTGATTCATCTCTGCAGACTGTGGAGCGCAAAACTTGAGCCTCCTATTCACAAAGGAACCATTTGTTAAACATTCGTCTAATTCCAACTGTAGCCTCGCGCAGTTAATCTGTCCAGCTTGCTCTATTTCCTTTTTGCGCTGCTCCATAGAAATTTTCTCGATGATTTTATCCGATTTCAATATCCCAGCAAGCTCTGTATCGTCAGCATCTGTAGCATATTCAATTCGTCGCTGCCGGTCGAGACTTGGAGTCTGGATGGCGTAGAATTCTTGAAGAGAGGGATCAAGAAAGTCGAGTGACTTCGGCACAGTAGACGGTTTCGCAGATACTGCATCCTGACGTCCTATTTCGAATGTAAAATAAGATAGCCAACCCATCTTTACCAATTAGGAGGTCGATACCTCTATAACTATAATTATTAGGATGTTGTTCAGTACTTCGTTTAGTTAAAAACGAATTTGCATATTAATCTCCCAGTCCACACTATTCTGTGGAACGCTGTTCCAACTCGAAAACCAAACTTCCAACACAAAATGACAGGTAACTTATTACTTGATTCAAATATACCGATAACGCTAACATGACAGACCGATGGAGACGGCAAAATACCAAGATGGCCGTCCGTCTCCGAGGAGCGGGGTGAGTTCTCTTCATTTATTCAACGCGTCTAGCTCGTAAGTCGTCTAACAGCGCGTTTCAACGGATGCAGCACGCGACAGGTAGACGATCTTCCCTTCTCTATCAGCGTTCCTTCTGAAAGTAGACGCGTCGCACCTATGGGCATCCCGAAAGTCAAGACACCGAAGAATATACGCAAACAACATGAGATCTTGGGAAAAAAATCGCCAGCGATAGCGTTGACGACGAAGACTCCAAGAAGCGGCGGCAACAGGCGAGATCCGACGCAACAACCGAGAACACCGAAACAAAGCTCACGGCAGAGCGACACGGCCTCAAGAGGCAGTGACAAAAATTCAAACTTTTCTCTAGAAACCCATAATCACGAATTAAACTCTAAGAATATCGCCGATATTAGTAAGAGACCGAACACTGACGATTTGAATCCGACGTCTCTACAAGGTGAGAATTCAAAACCAGCGTCATACAATGAGGGCTCTGCATCTCAAGGAGAGCGTGAAGCTAGCGAAGATTTTGAGAGATCTGAAAATGAAGAGCAGCACAATTTGGAGCAACGCAACTTTGACGACGAGGATGAGGAATTCACACCAGGAGTTGCGATGGATCAGTCGACAGCTCGACAGCCACCTTCGTCTATGATTTCGCGGTCCTTACACACCGGGCCTTCTGAAATATATTCAGAAAAAAGGAAGTCAAAGGCTAGAAATGCAGTCACTAGCAAGCGCAGGAAGAAACAATCTGCTGACACTAACTCGTCCGATTCAGAAAGTACTGCATTTGTTCAAATTAAGGCACAGAAGCTCAAACCGAAAGACGGAGGAAGTCAGATGCTTAATGAGCTGGACGTTGTCTCTCAGGTCATATCTGAGCAGCTGTATTCTGCGGTGCAGACGCAGACCACCGGCTTTTACAAAAGGGTTCTAGCTGCTTTTGCAGAGGAGATGGAAGTGCGACTGATGGATATGGTAGACGAAGTGGATGCGAATATTGTTATCACAAATGCGGCACGAAAAGCGAGACGAAAAAAGATATTTTTGAGAGATCAACTAATTGAATTGCGAAAGCAGAGGGCAGCTATTAGTACAGAGATCGAATATGTCAGAGCAAGGCATCTCTACGCTGAAACTGAAGCACACAGCCAGAGAGACGTTCAAAATTTTCTGGAGGAAATTGAAGTTGTAGAACAAAGAGCTAAAGATTACAGAGAGCGGCAAGCTGAGGAGAGGGTCGCGCACATCGGAGTTGAAGCGGAACTTGCAAGCATTCTGCCGCTAATTGGAAAGGACACTGGAATACTAGGTCAAATCAAGGCCTTTAATAGATATTTAGAGCAGATTGAGGCGACGATATGAGCCTAAAAGAATGTTATAATTTATATGTATTATTTGAATTTGTAGATTATAAGCCGGGTAACACACATGTATAACCACACTTTAAATTTGTCACAAATGACTTGGAATTGTATGGTATCGGAACAAGATAAAATCTAAATAATGGTGTGGGGGAGTTTTTTTATTTGGCATCTAACTAGTGCTTTGTGCTTGTTCTTAGGTCTTTCTTCAAGTACTCTTATCAGTAGTACGGTTTTGAAGGCCTTTTTCGATGGGCATCCGCCGTTTCCGGATCTAGATCCCGTCAAGGGTAGTATTATGGCGCCGCTTATGATACCACGAACTCCAAACTCGAATGGATCAGCGATTGTACAACATCATATTGAGGAGTTTTTTGGCACGAATTTGTCTGGATGGACATACACCGTTGACCAGTTCACTGACCATGTAAAGGACATAGTGCTTGAATATGCACAGTCACTGGAGAATTACGGTGACTGGCGACAAAACAAAGAAGTAACTTTCAAAAACATGATATTTAGAAAGACTCCACCTTGGATAGACGATGAACACAATGCAGATTAGTATGTAGTTTGCCTGAATTGTTCAAAAAGTAGATGCTAACATCCGGTCAAAGTCTAACTCTGGTTGCGCATTACGATTCCAAGATATTTCCTGAAGGCTTCATTGGGGCTACCGACAGTGCTGTATCTTGCGGCATATTGATGTATCTTGCATCAGCCTTGGATTCAGCACTCCAGTCTAAGTGGCAAGCAGCGATGCAAAAGAATATGAACCCTCAAACTCAGTTGGGATTGCAAATTCTTTTCCTTGATGGCGAGGAGGCGTTTGGACAGTGGACGGACAACGACTCGTTGTATGGTTCGAGACACTTGGCAGAGAAATGGGAGAGTGATAGGTACCGAACACATCAAACACGAAGGAGTTCTCTATCGTCTATCAATCTCTTCGTCCTTCTGGACCTACTTGGCGGTCCCAATCCTTCTGTGCCGAGCTTCTTTTCCACGACGCGATGGGCCTTTAACAGCATGTACTCTCTTGAGTCACGTCTACGGCAAAACAATATAACTAAAACAAAACCAGGTCCTGGAGGGCAGCAGCGCACTTTCTTACGTTCCCCCGAGGATCAAAGGAATGAACTTTTCGAAACTAGTGCAAGGATGAGCGTGGCAGACGATCACATTCCATTTTTACTGCGTGGTGTTGAGGTGTTACACATCATTCCTGTGCCATTTCCGAGGGTATGGCATAAGATAGATGATGATGCGGAGCACCTAGATAGAGACGCGGTGCATGACTGGGCGCAAATTCTAACTGGATTCGTAGCAGAATACTTGGACGTTGGTCAATATTTATAGATGAGTGTGTGTATTTGGGGTCCGATTGCATTAATTTATTTACTATACACTAGAACTTTTATAGCTTTAATTACATTGTAAATTTTGATTTTGATTCGTTTAGCCCTAACCCATATTTAAACTCCCAAGCACAAAAAAAATTTCTTTACGAATTTTGGAGTACAATCAAGAAACTTCAAAATCTTTTGATCGGTTTCTAAATAAAAGACCGGAAAAATGCGTGTTAGAAGTATGTTCTTGTAGTGACGTTTTGCTGTAGAAATCATTAACATATTAGGACCCACAAGCAAACGTCGTACAACGCGGCATACAGAAGGTATCAAAAAGAAAGTGGCTGCACATCATAAGAAGGCAAAGAAGTTGGCAAAAAAGGATCCCACTTGGCACAGTAGAGTTAAGAAAGATCCTGGTATTCCTTCGTCGTTTCCTTACAAGAACCGGATACTAGAGCAGATCGAACAAGAAAAGTTAAGAGCAGAAGAGGAAAAAGCTCGCAAACGGGAGGAGAAGGCTCTTGCAAAGGCCAAGGCTTTGCCGAAAAGTGACATTGCAAATGACCAAGTTGAAGACGAGCCAGAGGAGATCGAGGCCGATGATGACGAAGGAAATGGATCAATGAATGCTTTGTTAGAGTATGCTCGTAGAGCAGCTAAACGACATACTGAGGCGGATGAAGATGAGGATGAGGAAATGGACCTAGATGAGTCAGAAATGGATGAAGACGAGATCGACGGAGCTGATGAAGGCGAGATAAACAATGATTGGGATAATGGAGATGCTGTCTCAAAAGAATCCTCCAGAAGGGCATACGATAAAATCTTCAAGAAGGTAATCAATTCTGCCGATGTGATTCTCTATGTTCTCGACGCTCGCGACCCGGAAGGTACCCGTTCCCGTGAAGTCGAGCATGCTGTTCTGTCAGCACTTGACAAACGACTGATTTTTGTGCTCAACAAGGTTGATCTGGTTCCACAACATATCCAAAAAGGTTGGGAGAATTATCTAAGAAACTTTTTCCCGACGATAGCGTTACGTGCGACAATTGCCGGCTCGAATATCCAGAACCAAAATCACAAATCTCTGACGCCTCAATCTACCGCCGCTTCTCTGCTACACTCTCTCAAGGCATATGCTGCTCGTGCAAACTTCAAGAGAGCTATTGTTGTAGGTGTTATTGGCTATCCCAATGTTGGTAAGTCATCTGTCATCAATGCCCTGACGACACGAATGGGTGGTAGTGGGGCAGCTTGTCCTGTTGGCGCCGAGGCCGGTATCACAACATCGCTCAGGGAGGTAAAGATTGATAACAGGCTAAAGGTTCTCGATTCTCCCGGTATCGTATTTCCCTCAGCCAAGGAGGATCTAGTTAATGAAGAAGCGCGGCTGATTCTACTTGGTGCGATGCCGCCTAAACAGATTGTGGATGCTATTCCCGCTGTAACGCTTCTACTTAACAGGCTTTCAGACTCTCCGGAGTTGTTTAAGAAGCTCACCGAATTCTATGATTTACCAGCGTTGATGCCTCGTCTAGGAAAAGACGGAAAACTCGACAAAAGCACCGATTTTCTAGTACAAGTTGCGCGAAAGAAAGGAAGAATTGGAAGAGGTGGGATCCCAAATCTGTCTAGTGCTGCAATGGCTGTAATTAACGACTGGCGAGATGGTAGAATCTCACGATGGGTAGATCCGCCCGTTACTGACCAGGCACAGAATAAGAGAGAAAAGAAAGGTAACCGGAAGGCATCTAGCCAGAAAGAGATTGTTCAGACTTGGGCAAAAGAGTTTAGTTTAGATGGATTATGGGAGAATGATGCCTAATCCTTATAGTAGAATATAGCAATTCATTTGACGACGTCTTTTATGCGTATGATCAATGGCATGTAGTCGATAGAACAAAATAAAGTAGAACTCACATTGAGTCGTTGGGAGATCTATCATCCATTTTTTTTGGTACGGAAAACCATCTTAGTCATTTGCAGGGATCGTTTCGCGCCATTGAAGCAAGTAAGCCAACCCCTCTGGGCTTTGACCACAGCTATGAAAGCATTGCTTGGAGTGAGATTTTTAGAGTTGACTCGATGCTCTCGGCCTTTTATTTTCGTGAACTTTTCGACGTCTCAATTTTCAAAACACGACTACAGCCCGGACCTAGAAGTTCTTGTATCGAAGTGTAAATTATTTTTCTCATATTCAAACTATAATAGCATTGCAACGTCAATTAATAACACACTTTATTGATTCAATTAGTTTCTTTTCCGAAGGCTAGTCATACCGTCTCAGAAATAAGTTCAGACATTAATTGTATTGCTGGGAATACAGTTGTTCTTCATGGGTGGATCAATGAGAAGCCTCGAATAAAAAAGCACGTCTGTTTTGCAGACCTTAGGGATCCTACAGGCGGAATTGTACAGCTTGTCGAGCCCCGTGATGAAAATACACCATCGATTCTAGGGAAGCTTAAGATAGAAGCTGCTGTTTGCGTTTCAGGCACTGTGACTCCCTGTGAAGCTTCTTTGCGGCACTCGAGGAAGTGGGATCTTCAAGTGCTCAAAGTGCAGGTATTGAATGAGTCCAGCCAGTTGGTGTCTCAACTTGGTAAGCCAAAGGATTGGCCTGGAAAATATAGATATCTTCAATTGCGTACGCAAGAGCAGCTGCAGAGCGCATTAAAGGTTAGGTCACAGACCAGTAGTTGTATACGAAATATGCTTGTCAACGAAGAGGGATTCACCGAGGTGGAAACACCGTTGTTGTTTAAGAGTACCCCAGAAGGTGCAGATGAGTTTATTGTACCTACGAGAACAAAAGGGATGATATTTGCTCTGCCACAGTCACCACAGCAGTACAAGCAGCTATTGATGGCTAGCGGAGTGCATCGATACTTTCAGTTGGCGAAGTGCTTCAGGGATGAGGACCTTAGACAGGATCGACAACCAGAGTTCACTCAAGTTGATCTGGAAATGAGTTTTGCTTCTGCTGAGGACGTTCAAGATGTGGTCGAACGATTGATTCAAAATATTTGGAAAAGCATTCTTAACACAGATCTCCCACAGAAATTCGACCGCTTGACGTATTTAGATGCTATGAAAAAATATGGTATTGACAAGCCTGATGTACGATTCCCGTTGGAGATTATCGATCTGAGCGATTTCATAACTGCCAAAGAGCATCCAGACTATCCAATATTTGAAATTTTAAGGATCACACCCAAGATGCATTCCGGATTCACACTTGAGAATGACACTTTCAAATCGCGTATCCCGAAAGCAATTACCATCACATCGGAGAACATATTGACCTGGCCAAAACAATTAGCTGAGGATTTTACTCTTGATTTCCACGGTGATGACCTGGGTGTACTTTGTGACAGGCTCGATCTCCAACCCGGAGACACCATCTACGCTTCCACTCGCCAGCTCTATCCATTTGAGAATCCTACCCCTCTAGGTCGCTTGCGCAAACAGATAATAGACTACAACCTTGCTGCAGCTGCTAAGAGAGGCTCCAGCGACGCACAACCTTCAGTGCATATAGCCTTTGCTCCGCTGTGGCTTGTTGATTTTCCACTTTTCACCCCAGCGGAGAAATCATCCTGTTGTCACAAGGTGGAAGGTTATCCTGAGTATGACTACAGTTCACCTACTTCGACCCATCATCCATTTACAATGCCCTTACTTACTGATCTCCCTAAGCTTCTCGGCAAAGACTATATGGAAATCGATATGCGCGAAGTCAGAGGGCAGCACTATGACATCGTAATTAACGGCGTCGAGGTCGGTGGAGGAAGCGCCAGAGTTCACGACGTCGAACTGCAGAAATTTATTTTTGAGAAGGTATTGCGTATTGATGTACATACCCATAATCCTTTTGCACATTTATTAGAGGCGTTTGCAACCGGATGTCCCCCCCACGCAGGGCTAGCTATTGGCTTCGACAGACTAGTTGCAATGCTGGTGGGCACTTCGAGTATTCGTGATGTGATAGCGTTTCCGAAGACTGTGACAGGGGCAGATTTAGTTGTTAAGAGCCCTTCAAAAGTCACAAACGAGCTGCTGAAGAAGTATCATTTGTCTCTACGATGATATGGCTTCTTTTCATTTACTTGTACATAGACGAAATTTGCATGTAGACTTCGAATGTGATTTGTTCAAGGCAAAATGCTCAAATTTTTCAGAAAGACTGCCCACATAATGAATACTATTATCATTTATTATCCTATACACTACCCGTAGTGCGAGATAATTAGTAGAAAGATTTGCTGCATTTAGACGCACTCTAACACACGGAGAGTGTTGGTGTGTCCCAGACCACCAGTCCATCCCTGGATGGCAATGACGACATCGGCACGATTAAGGATACCAAGTTCAACAGCCTGATCCATACCCCACTTCAAACGGGCCTCAACATCATCGCTCCATTTCGCCAGATCAGTGGTCTTGGGCTCAGGATACACGAATGGGTACACTCCACGATACAAGTGAGCGTATCGGGCCGAAACATCATCACGGGTGACCATGATGATAGGGCAGAAAGGACGGTACTTGGAACAAAGACGAGCAGTGGTTCCGCTGGTGGACAAAACAATGATAGCCTTGGCCTGCTGCTCAAAGGAGGCAGCGACCGCAGCTACAGCAATAGTCTCAACAGTATCAGTAGGACGAGGAACCATGGCACGGAGCTCATTAAACAGAGGAGGATAGCAAATTGACATCTCAGCAATAAGACAAATCTCGTGCATCATATGGACAGCTTCAGCGGGGTATTTGCCCTTAGCGGTCTCTCCAGACAACATGACACAGTCAGCACCATCAGAGACGGCGTTACCAACATCAGAAACTTCAGCACGAGTGGGACGGGGGTTGTACGTCATAGAGTCCAACATCTGAGTGGCACAAATGACAGGCTTTCCTGCCAAATTGCATTTGGCGATCATCATCTTCTGAGCAATGAAGACTTCAGAAGCAGGAATTTCGATACCTAGATCTCCGCGAGCAACCATGACACCATCAGTCTCCTTAAGAATATCGTCAAAGTTGTTTAGTCCTTGCTGATTCTCAATTTTAGCAATGATCTGAATATGCTTTCCCTCCTCGCCAAGGACTTCGCGAATGGCTTTGATATCGTTACCGGATCGGATAAACGAAGCAAAGACCATGTGAACCTTGTTCTTAACACCAAATCGCAAATCAGCCTTATCCTTTTCTGAAAGAGCAGGCAGATCGACGTCAGTCTGAGGAAGATTGACACCTTTGTGGGACGAAATCTTTCCATTGTTCATGCATTGGACTTTGAGCGTCTGCTCGTCAATAACCTCCAAGACCTTGAAGGACAAAACTCCGTCATCAACGAAGATGATACGTCCAGGAGCGATAACTTTCGTAATGTTTTTGTAATCAAGAAACATGATAGTATTGTCACACTTGTTCTTGTAGACCTCATCAGTGGTGATAGTCATCACTTCGCCAGCGGAGATAGGAATATCAGCATCATTGACCGTGCTACCGGTACGGATCTCAGGACCCTTGGTGTCCAGAGCAATTGCAAGAGGCCTTCCAGGCATCAACTTCTCGGCAGCGCGAGCGTTGTCAACGACACTCTGGTGGTACTCATACGAACCGTGAGAGAAGTTCATACGGACAATGCTGAGACCGGCTTCAGAGCAGAAAAATTTTATTAGTTCCAACCAATTCAATTCAATTGCTTTAAATTAAGACATACCAGTGCGCAACTGGTTCATAACCTCAGGCGAGTTAGTATTCGGTCCTGTAGAAAGTTAGTTACCAATGAAGCTGATATAAAAGATCTGTTTAAGCTTACCGATTGTACCGATGATACAAGTTCGGCGGTAGTTCTTGGCGGGGGTCTCTTTAACATCAAGTTGAGAGAGCCACTCGATGGTGGACGATACCTGATCGTAAATCATTGTTTTATTTGGTAGAACGGGAGTTTTGAGGTGAGAAAAGAGATATTGAAAGGAGAGAAATAAATTTTAAGGCGACAATTGATAACTAAAAATAAATATGGCGGTGAGCAAGATAAGAGGGCCACCTCAAAGAATGAAAAAAAAAAGACAAATGGAATTGATGCATAACAAAGCGTGAGAATCTACAACGCCGGCTAAAAATGAGTCAGACGCAGGATATTGGCAACTACAGACCAGAAATAATGGAACATCGTGCATTTATGCAAGGCGTCATCCCTAGTAAGCCTAGTTTACTTAAAATATTCTAGAAGAGGCAAGCCGGCAAATTTTTTTTCCGTGTTGGTTTCTAGTTTGCTGAAATTATTTCCTAAACAGGAATTTTTATTTGCTGGGGCACTCCCTCCAATACCGAGATTTCTTAAAGTGTCAACACAATGACAACTGAGGGGTCTCGAGATTAAATAACCGAACGAACTAGCACTTTATGGCAATGATCTGATGGATTCAGTTACCGCGTACGACGAAGAATCAATTGTACAGGTATTCACTTTGTTTAAGGAGAGACTTGATGTGGAGCAAGATGATCGTGCTAGGATCATCAAGGGTGCGAGGGACGTAACTGCAGCAAGCAAGAAAGTGATATTTGCTCTTCAACGATTGCCTATTTCTGATATCTCAGAGGTAGTAACAACAGTTCCGAAGGAGATACAAAACGATATCGAGATCAATGTGTCGAAAATCGGTAAAGCTCTAGCCGAAGTAACAGATGTTCTTGGTGACGGTTGGAAGTACCACAGACAACTGACCGGAGCCGTGCAAGAATACACTGAGGCTTTGCTATTCCAAGGATTCCTATTAGAGAAGCGTCTACTGACAAGACAAGAGATCCAGGACCGCATTGGCCGTAGTGTTCTGGTCACTCTTACGGACTACATGCTTGGTATGGCCTCCAGATTAAGTGAAGACATATGATCGGAGTTGGCTGACGCACAAATAGGACTATTGGATACGACCGGCGAACTTATGAAATATGCAATATCTCATTTGTTAACAAAAGATGGAATGAGAATAACAGCAATTGCATATGAAATCTGTGACTTCCTACGGAATATGCAGACGCAATTTCACGGCATCGTGTTGCCAGCGAATTCTCCATTCTCAAAAGAATTCGGCAACAAAATGAAGACGATGGCAGCGTCAGTGTCCAAGGTGGAGAATGCGATCTATCTGCATGTAGTTCGGGCCAATGAATTCAAAGACTGAAATTTGACCTTATCTCAAAGGTACTTGCGACGAAAGGATATATATGCGCATGCGTCGCCGATGACAATTCTATTATTTATCTCTTGCTAGCTTTATTTTTGCTTTTACTCCTATTCTTCCGCTTTCTCAATTTTGTGCGCGCTTCCAGACTGTCGCACCTGCTGACAGCATGTTGTAGGATCTCCTTTTCGTTTGCCAGAACTGTGTAAATCCATTTCGATCTTCCGTCAGCATTTGCGGCTAGTTCGTCTAGCTGAGCCAGCGAATGCGTGTCTTTATATGCAGAAAGACGAATTCTAACGATATCTTTTACATGTTGTGAGATTGTGAGGAGTAGCGACTTGTCAGATTCGTTTAACTGTGCTGGTATGTCGGAGTTGAATACTTCTAGCAAGTGTCGGTATTTGATCTGCTCCTCTCCGACGATCAATAGAGTATCATCTGTCAAACCAGAAGCTAAATCTGAGCATAGAATTAACAAGCACTCAAACAGCGCATTGCTGACTTTTCCTCCGTATGTTGCTTTGACCACGAATTCGTTTTCTTCATTGCTTTCTTCGTCTTCATCGTTGTCATAATCTCCTTGACTTTCTTCATCCGTATCTTGAGTATCTAAGTGCACAATTCCTAACTTTCGCGCCTCACGCCAGGCTAGCCACAGGTTCCACTTATCATGAAGCTTGAACTTGTTAACCAGTTCCGTTCCCAAAAGAATTTCATCATGTATATTGTGTCGAATAGCAAAACCATATTTCGATAAAAGTACAGAGGATGGAAGTGATCCATAGGTGTTAAACAGCTCTGTTTTGACACCATTGGGGGTACTGTAGAGTCGGATATCGCATGCATCTTGTGTGTCACTGTCATTGTCACTTTCATTATCATTATCTTCGCCGTCATCGTCAGCGTCATCGTCATCGCCATCGTCATCATCATCGCCTTCATCTTCATCTTCATCTTCAAGATCATCTTCATCTTCGTTGCTCTCATCTGATACGTCATTTCCTTCTGCCTCATCTTGGCTGCTGCTGCCGCCAAATTTGTTATTGTTTTGCTCATCGTCGTCACTGAATTCATTGTCGTCTCTCATTTTGCCAATGTCATGTTCACAGGTATTGCATGTACCACAGAATTCGCAGACCTCAAAGGTAGCTTCGAAATGGACATTTTCCTTGTCTGAGTGGTTATAGAGGTCGGCGACAGCACAGAGTCCCATTCCCAGGTAGACATCGATCTCAAAACAGCGTGCTGCCACGACAGAGAACGCACTAAGAAATTGATCCTCGGTAATGAGTGTCCATGGCTCGGTAGACGAGTAATTGGATAAAAACGGACGGACAATCTCACGGAACTGTTCTGCCAGCCTGCCTTTCTCGGTCTGAGTCTGGTCGATGTCAGGCACACAGAGACCTCCAACTCTTGCGACATCGGTGTCGATCAGCAAATTCTGTACTTGACGATCCCAAAACATTGGAACATCTTCTTGATCTGGAAACATGTTCAAGTATGCCGCCCAGGGAGAAGCTTCGGCTAATGATTTCTCATACAGGTAAGCTAATGTCAAACCGAGGGTAGATCGTTGCAGCTCCGAGTGTGCTTCAAGCAAGTTTGCAATACCGCATGTAGACGGAGCAAGGACAGCCTGTTTTGGGATACGCACTAGCAGCTCTCCTTCGGAGAGCGGTGTTTCTGCGGAGTATAGAACATGGAATCCTTGAGATTCTGTGTAATGAATTTGAAGAGATGGATGGAAGAAGATACTACTATCTGATAGAAAGGACTTGAATTGAGGAATGAGATCTAGTTTCGCTTGCGTATTCGAGTCAGGATCTTTTTCAGTCCGATTAGTAGATTTATTCATGATGTTATGTTAGACTCCCTCATTTGGAGATCTAGGTTGATTCAACTGCTCCGCTGTTAAGATATGCCAATTTTTTTTTTAATTTTTACCGTCGACCAAGTCAGCATGCCATATTGCCCCTGGATTTTTTTCTCTCACGCGCAACGAAATATCTGTTAAGAAAACTCTTATTCCGCCATGGAGGACGCCAACGAGCAGATAACGTAAGGTTTTTTAGTCATTTACAGTATAAGCTGGGCTAAATTAGTAATAGATTGTCATCCTCGACGCTGGCAGCGCTGCGCGAGTTTCAACAAGAGGAGTCCAACCGAGTAGCGCAGTTCGCGAAATTGCAGAGTGAGGCTTTATCGCGTTTTGATGAGCTCTCGCAGGACAGCGACAGTGACGAAGACTTTCAGATGGACGTGTTTAAGGAGGATTGGAACCTGTCGCAATTCTGGTACGATGATGCCACTGCCACCACTTTAGCTAATGCTTTGTTGGAGAACGTCGATGAGCATCAGCAGGTGAGGATTGCACTGGTTTCGGCGCCAACAGTATACCACCGATTGCGGAAACTGACCAAAGCTCGCAAAAACGTCCAGCTGTATTTGCTTGAGCACGACGACCGGTTCAGGGTGTTTGGCAAAGAGTATATCTTCTACGATTTCAACTCACCGCTGCACAACCTTGCTGATCCACTCTCTTCCCAAGAGGACGTCAAATCTCTGAAAGGCACAATCGACCGGATTTTGGTGGACCCACCGTTTCTTTCAGAGGAGTGCCACACGAAAACCGCGCTGACAGCCCGGTGGTTATTGCAGCAGGATAGTCCACTTAGAAGGCTGGTCGTCTGCACTGGAAAGAAGGTAGAGCTGATCCTCCCGAAGATATACCCCGGGATCAAATGCACTACGTTCCGGCCGGGCCACCGCGGCGGACTCAGCAACGAGTTCAGATGCTATTCGGCTGAAGAAAGCGAGCTGTGGCAGTTTGAGGAGTAGCCAGATGGGCAAAGACGAAATATGTTTTGTAAGATAGTCAACGACACCAATAAGCTGACCACTCAGCATTACATTCACAACATTTTAGCATTTTCTTTTCCTTTCTTTTCCTTTCATTTCATTTCATTTCATTTCTACTTCTCCAGACTGCCTGCGCAATAGGTTGTCAACGCAGTTGCTGCGTTTACAATCACGAACTTGGTTGCACGCTCCAGGGCCCTAAGCGAATGGCAAAGGCACTAGAGTGCTCATGCAAAAAAAAAACAGACGGACTTCTGATCTTTTAAGTTTGATTTTGCTCAACCCGGAATTATTAATGCAGACATTTATTGACGACTAGCATGCTGCATATTGCGTGCCGGCTTTCCAACTTTCATTCGTTTGCGATTTCCAGAACATGGAGCTGATCGTCGCAATGGAGAGCAAGATCACCAGCTCGTTGGGTTCGCGCAGCAACGTTCTTACTCCCGCTGGCCTCTTTTGTCCTTGGCGACGTCCATCAACCTCGGAAACGTCAAGCATGGCGTGCCCGTGACAGTTCTGTCAGCTCTTTCGAGAACAGCTGTAGACAACTTAAAGTTCGGGTGTGACGAAAGTGTTGAGAAGATTTGAAACTCCCACGTAAGCCTGTCAGCTTGCGACCAATCACTTTTTTGGGCCGATACAATTTTTGGAAGAGCCTTGGAAGAGTCTAGGGCCATTTCAGCACATTTGAAGCGATGGTCCAAAATGATCAAATTGCGCAAGTCACTGGGTAATGCCAAGAAAGTGATTCCGTGTATGGATCCGTCATCGTTGGAAAAACACGGTCCCAGAGCGGATGCAGACGGACCAGAGAAGACCCACGAGTCCAGGCTAGTGGACAGAAAGTTTATTTCAGCAAATATATGCCATAGAAGTTTAAAAGGCCGAAAAGCTCGAACGATTAGTAGTGCTACGGGTGTGACAAATTCTCCTAATGATGGTACCCGGACCCATAACAGGGATCCACAGGTGAGACAAAGCGAAGAGCTTTTACGTAAGATTTTCGGAGTTTACGCTAGCGCAGAGAAGCCGATGGCAACCCTAAACATGAGCGATGAGCTAGCTATTCAGATGGAGCGATGAGCCATTCCAATTGTTAAGTGACTATTATTATATATTATGTAGCTGCTATACTAGACTTTAGATATTAATTATTTAGTAGCATTGCCTGCTAAATGAAGAATTAAATACACCGGCCATAAAATATCGTAAAAATTGTGTAATTAGAAAATTAGATTAGTGATCCTCTTGATGCAAGTAAGGAAAAATTAGCTTGAGCAGGGAAGAAAAACGAAAGAAGGAGCGGGTTTTATACACAAGTTTATATATAGATGTACAGAGAAAAAAGCAGAGATTAAACGGCGCATGCTCTAGCAGGAAAGAAAGGAGAAAGCTAAGAACGTTGGGTGGCCCAGCCCTTGATAGCCATTAGAATCGTGATCCAGCACATAAGCAAGGCAATGACACCGACGGTGATGTTTATGGTGAACATACCGTCAATGCCATGGTACAGCATGGCCTGTACGGTTTCGGTGTTGCTGAGTACGAAGATGGTGCCGCCAGCCATCAGACAGAACGAGAGCAGGATCTCGCTCAACGGACGGCTGGGTAGATATGATTTCGGGGGAACAATGTACAGAACAGTGTACGTAAACAGTCTAAAGACGGCGCCGGCAGCCAGCAGATATCCCCACTGCATGTGGATCTTAGTCGACAGCTCTGTCGCCTGCTGGTGTTGAGACATCAACACACCGGTGAAAAAGATCGTAAACAGAGGGAAAGGGTTGAACGAGAAGCCGTATTGAACTGGTTCCTGGTGGCCTGGCGAGGAGGTCGTGTACGAGGACGAAGAAGCACCGGCCATAGACTGGTTCAACGCGACGTTGAGCAGCTTTCGAATAGACTTTGATTCTATCAGCAGACCGCCGAGACCACCTCCGATGAACATGAACGCGATCGAGGCGTGTTGCAAGTCCTTGTGCGACCACTTGCCGTCCTTGTTACCAAGATGCTCCATGAAGACGTTAGTGATGCCGTAAAAGAATATCAAGCCTGATTCGATGGTCTCCATTGTGCAGTTGATATATCTATTCCGGACAGCGTTCAGGGGTCGTACGTTCCATGCCCAGCCGTACTCTGCAAACGCCCCGAGGTATCTTCCGAGCGACAGAACGCCGAGCCAGAGAAAGACAGAGCCTTTGATCAAATGCGCCAGCAAACCATAAATATATTTTTCCTTGCCCGTTGAGGTAACTGTAATTATACCGGAAGTGATCTGAAAGAACCCGATCAGGACCAATGGACGGTTGAGCACGCTGAAGACAACGTCGGCAAAAGTGTTGAAGCGAGCGAGAACGGCGTGCGGGATGTACGATAGCAGGCTGTAGCGTGAGAACACAATGTTGCGCATGATCCAGTTCTCGATTTTGTGCTCAGCGTTTTCTCTGTTACTGCCGAACTTCTCTTCGGCGACCTGGACCTCGTCCGACAGCGTAAACTCGTCGTCCATGTCTGCAAAGTGCGCCATCGGCGAGGAAGCGTTCCCGTGGCCCGAATCGACCGAGTGTCGAGACTGAGATATCGTAGTGTAGGCTTGCGGCTGTCTCAAGTTGCTGTTTAGGACACTGGCAACGGAGTGATCGATGGTGACGTCGCTGCTCGAATCTTCGGTGAAACTGGAGCTGTCCTTGCGCAAAGACCAGTCCAGGGTGGTTCGGATGATAGCGGCGATAAAATGAGCTCCCAGGATGGCGATCACGACCCAGCCAAACTTATGGTGCAGGTTGTTTGGATATAGATCCGGCGTGGCTGAGTTGTAGACGACAATTGGTGCAACGCCGAGACCGACCATGGCCAGAAAGACACTGTGAACAGCGAGGAAGAACGGCGATCGGGCTATCGACAGCACCAACGAAATCGGCAGCAGGAAAAAGAACGAGAGGCACATCAGCGCGATGTGTGAATACAGCAGGAACTGGTGATCCGGCAGAGACAAGTACGACGTACTGTCGTATTCTAAAAAGAACTCTGTGTAGTTGAAAGGCTCCATATGTCGGGGCATCGTGACTGCCGACCAAGTTAGCTCAGCTCGTGCTTCTACCCTTGTAACCTCTCAAGCGTCTCCAGTTTTTGAAGTCTCTTGCGCGAGTCAAATCAAAACCTGCTAAGCTCCGTCATGACCCCGAGAGAGCCGACGTTTGCACGCCCGTTTGCGCGCAGTACTCAGCGATCACCGTTGAAAACCACTACAAACCCAAGAGGCACAAAACAATTAGATGCTACTTACAGGGATCGGCTTTGGACGCGTTGATCATGTCCATGGGCGTCATTTCAGCCATTTCGTCTCCGTGTGGCCTTGCCAGGGCGGAAGCCGCCAGCGCCAGCAGTACAGCGACGGATCTGCAGGACACGCTCATTTTCGATCCTAGATGCCGTTTGGATAAAGCGATATTCGGTGAAATTGCTAAAACAAACAGTCGCGACTTGCGGTTTACAAAGCTCAAAAACTAGACACAGGAAAACAGATACGAGAACTGGAGGTGAAACGAAATGAAGTATATTGGTACGGTAGAATATCAGTTGGAAGTGGTTGGGCTAGTGCGGCCGGTCGGTGGAATATATAACTGATGGACCCGAGCGGACAAAATATAAGACGAAACAGAACAGAACGACAGCGAATAAAAGTCTATATCGATCGAGCAACGGAACTCTTACGACCGCATTTGTACCCGTTTACGTCCATTTTAAACCTATATGCGCGAGAAAAGCACATGCACCCTACCATTTCTACTAGTGAGATTGGGCAAACTGAAATGCGCTCGGTTGAACGGAGATTACAGGCCAGAAAGTCAAGCCAATCCGATTTGCGATCAATTAGTCAAACCATATCGTCAGAGAGTCGCACAGAATAAAAAAATTTAAAGATGACAAAGGCTCATCGAGCTACGGGTTAGGGCCCAATTTAAAAGCCGAGCTGGGAGTGCGGTACCATGACGTCGAGCGAGTCCGCAGGACTGAATCACCACTCTGCGCTGCTTGTCTCTAGCTTCCCAGCTTCCAGCTTCCCAGCTTCCCAGCTGCCCAGCCGCCCAGCTTGTCCAGTCTGTTCCAATTCCGTTCCTCTCAGAGGCCTGACATACAACTCAGACCTTGACACTGGCCCGACACCTACCTCGGGGGAAAACGAGACGCTCAGACGCCCAACTGGACACACGCTTGCAACGTGTTGCCGCGCACGCGCTATAGGGAAACAAGGAGCGATCAGCGTTATAGCAATTTTAACAGGCTGGAACACGGCAGCCGTCATATCCGAACCTTCAGGTGGCGTGTTCGTTGTGAAGTCCGGTAATGACCCTCATTGGACCGGTGACCTTCCACCTTGAGCTGGGTATAGGCCCTAGATGTGGAAGTACGGAACTTGCGGCTCCTGCTGTCCCGAGGCCTCCTCCAGAGAGAGGTATTAACCTCTGTTTTCGCAATCACCAGGCACAAATGGTACAATTGCTCCCAGTGCCAAGATCTACTTTTCGCGTCCCTCTAGCGCGGCTGGCCAATCCTCGTCTCGCATGCTCTTTGTGTGTCGCCGCAAATACTCCCATTACCCGATCTGTCCCCCGAAACGGTGTCATCGTAGGAAACGAACGCCGAAAAGCAATGAGAGGACCAAAGACGGGCAGAACGGCGAAACAGCTGCTAGTGGTCGCAGCGTAGCCTCAAAGCTGCAAATCCGGTCACTGGGCACGCAGCTCGTTTGCGAGCTGCGAAGAGCTGCGAAGAGCCCGTTTGCCGAGTTGAAGGTGAAGGCTCGGCTTTACCCTTTTCGTATATTACTTACTGGGTGGACACATCGTGAAGGCCTGGATCGACGGCGACTCGGGCATACTGCTCGGCTCTGGCTATTTCCGCGTCAAATACAGTTCCCAGAGATGCTGGCTCGCTGTTTGAGTTCGCTGTTTCATGCCGTTCATGCCGTCCATGGCGGCGCTACGTCCTGTCGCAATGAACATGCTTGTAAGACTGACGTAGAGAGACGAATGCCAGTCAGGCTACGCTACCAGCTAGCCCGATTACCGGCTTCTGTAGAGATGACATACCATGGAATCATCATACGGCAGGACAATGATACGCTAAGCTAAATAGACCGGTTTTCGGTGGTCTCGCGACCACAAGAACTCGTTGATAATTGGACTTCGCGATACCGTTGAGCAGAGCTGGAATGAAATGCGATGTCCCGACTAAGTCGGTACGATTGGCATGGAGTTTTGTAATGTGCTGAATATTAGTAAATTTATACGATTATCTTTCACAGACTTCCATAAGTTTCCGCTTGTTGTTTCGCGCGTGTCTGAATCGCAAAAGATGTTTTCAAAAGCGGGTATTTTCACAGCAGAATTCTGGAGAACTGCATAGTTCGACAAGACAATAAATAGCACTAGACATAAATTTTCTGTTGGAGACCCATGATAATTTGTCCTGTCTGAGATACAAATAACCTTGAGGCCTTTACTTGGGCGATAATTCAAAATATTTTAGTCGCAGCTACTTTCGTATGTATATACATACATTCCTATGTAAAATACTCGATCAAAAAAAAAGCCGCCTACTCGCAAGATCAGTATTGACTTGGAATCTAGTACTTGATATGACCTTTCGGAGCTCGAATTAACCAGAGGAGATGAATACTGGAGCATCAGAGAACATCCCCCCCTCAGATCCGTCATGTCCTTCCCCGCGCCCGCATCTCGCTGACGATTGGAACATGCGCATGCCAACGGTAAAATAGGAGAAACACAAACAATATGGCAAAGCACACAACATTGAGCACGCAACCACTGGTATAGCGAGGTGCCTGCGTAGTAACCCACACCTGAGGGCCAACGGTTACGCCAATAGCGTATGCAATGAAGTAGACGATATCGACGACTGGTTTTTTTTATTTTGAAGTTGGACGCACAGAGGCTGAGGCCGGCTACCTTGATATCGGAGAGAACAGTGGCCTGGTAATCACATTAGCATCATGCTTTGATTTCAGATTAAACGAGGAAAAACCTCACCATCCAGCATGACACGACGAGACCCCAGAGCTTGTCAAGGGGCAGCACCATGAGAAGGATGCTCCCAATCCACGGGATCAGTGTGAGACTAGGGATGTACTTCTTACAAAAGACGCCAACTCAGATGAAGATGATCTGAATGTCACCAGCTGGTAGGCCGACAAGCATGGTCTTGAAGTCGCTATATCCGAACTCGGCTATGACAATGGCTCCGAACTCCTCGAGATTAGTAAATGCCAGGAATAATGAAGCCTGTGAAGAGCCGAATACTCACTGTGATAACAGATGACGTGACGCAGGCGCAAAAAGAGATGACAAAGATGCATCACACGTTGATATCCCACAACGCCTCCCAGGCCTGTTTCCGGTTGAAGGACAGATGCTCCTGCGTCAGCTGGTCGCCGGAAATACGCGCATGAGCAGCCTTACGTTCGGCGGGTTTGAGGAACGATGCGACAGTTCGGCAGGCGTGAGGAAGAGAAAGGCGAGGACGAAGACAATGGTGAGTCCTGCGGTAAGCAAGAACATAATGCGCCGCGACTCAAGCTTCGCGCCTTCGATGCCACCCACACCGAACATGAAAAGAGCGCCGACGATCTGAGCAAGGCCTTTGAACGAGACCCGATAGCTGTATAATGCGTGTGTGTTAGCATACATCACTTTGCCTTAGACGTGCTGAGGAAGGGTAAGACAGGTGACTCGCATAGCATCTTCTGATCGCTTGTACCAGCTGGTTATAAGCGTGAAAGCAGGTTGAACAGCGCCGTTCGCAGTACCTGAATCGTACGGCACCGAAGCCAGCAAAATTCTGGACTGCGGCAATGCACATGCAGACGGCACCCTAGACGCGACAGTGCCGCATACGAAGCGGATGACAGGAAATCGGGGCCAAGCAATAGACAGAGGGATACTCCGAGAGGAATTGACCATTGGGAATTTGCAATTAGCCCATCTTGGGTAGAACAAGGTAGAGAGCCATTGGTAGTCTTGACCAACAGATGAGTGTCGGTCCGCATGCCAAAGACCAGCGTAGGCTAGACTGGGTTTGTCGAGATACTGGAAGAAGACGGCGCACATCTAGTCCAAGTCAGTATTACCCGAATTCTCTGATCTCATCGGACTGGGCAACTCGACTTACCAATGGTGTGACGACCGTATCGATTTTGCGGAGGATGCGGCGGTCCATCTCTTTGGTGATTTCGACCTCGACCTTTTCGGGGTCATGGTCGCTCTGGTTCTTACTTCTAACGGAGTCATTATTGTCGACGTCGACAGGCGATTCGGCGCTGATTGTCGTCGGTTCAGCCATGACAGCTCTGGTGTAGGTTTTGCGTCTGTCTCGATAATTGTTTCGCCTTGAGAACGAAATGCCTCGTCAACTCTTGGCGACCTCGCGAGATATAAGAGCCATGACCTGCATAGATCGGATCCATGTTGGAGATCGCAGAGGCTGCCGATCAGATATCAGATATCAGATAGTATTCTGTTAGGTCGATAAGCTCGACATGCGTCTTCTGGCATGTTCTCCGCAGAGATGTACAAGGAGGTGGATCTCTCCCACTCTTCCATCTCCACACAGCGATAAGCCGTCTTGTCGTCCTATCTCTCCGCTACACACAGCAACAAGGCGGAGCCTCACAACTCGGGTGCTACGTGCATCTTTATATGATTAGTTGTGAGTCATGTGTGAGTATGAGAACTCATATGATTGGCGCCCGCAGGTCTAGTTCTCGCCTCTGCACCGGTGGGTGAAGAGGGCAGAGCGTCCTAGAGCTGGGGAGGAGAGCTGGTTAAGACCGACGGTAGCCAATGCAAGATTCACTTCCTGTGGATCTCTTAATTCATTGTAATCATAATATACAAAGATAAATATATCCTATTACGGACATTGATCTAAATAACTTTTTCATAATTTTAACTGACAGCAGACGTGAATAAGTGAATCGTACATTACGATCTCGGCCATTATAACCGGCATAGATACACCTGGTGGACGCTGTCACTCTCCACAAAACTAGGATAGAGACTAGCAAGGATTCATCTTGTCTTTATTGTGGAGAAAACAAAGAGGAAAGACAATTATAGGGACGATAGAGAAAGGGATAATTTAAAGACTTTAAAATGATGGTATCAGACGATTTCATCAGACGTTATACGTTATATAGCATGGTAGCCGTGTGTAATGCGACTAATATATTACAGCATCCAGAGCTTTAACCCACGACTAAGGAATACATTGCTGTATTCACGTCTACAATTGCACGTGTGAGAATGTGGAGTTTAGTATGTCTATACCTCTATCATATGTCCTATCTATATGGTATCATTGCCGACATGACCGTCTACAGAAATAAATGCCTCGTGTCTCCGAAGATACCCAAATACAGGTAGTAGACATCAATTCGATTCTCCTCTAGGCTTGGATATGCTCGACCGCCTCGGCAGTCACATCATCCTCCTTGATCTTGCGGTCCTGGATTTGGTCCTCCTTCATCTCCTTGAAGGCCCTCTCCGCACGCCACGCAAAATTGCTGTCGGTCGAGAACAGCAGGTCAAGGTCTTCAAGGTGGCGGTTTGCCGTTTCTGCAACTGTCAGTAGTGTCATATTAAATCTCACACATGAATAACATACCAATATAGAACAGATAAATAGGAATGAGCATGAGCAGGTTGATGAGCGCAAAGATGACAAACACCCAGAATCCGACGGCTTGAATCAGGTAAGGGATGATTTCGTTGATCGCTCCTCCTGCAATCGAGAAGGCGAGCGTGGCCAACGCAGTACCCTTACTACGGGTGGCCAGGGGGAAGACTTCGGTCGGGTAGACCCAGCTGCACTGGTTAACATGACAAAACAAAATTAAAAATAGTGTGACACTTACCAAGTCGTCAGCCACGTTCCACCGTAGATGAAAGTGTAGATATATAACACAGTCGCGACACCCGCACCGTAGGCGTGCTTCTTAGTCGGGTCGACCGTTGTCTCCGTCCCGTGAGCCAGGATACCACCGACGATCAGCACGATGCCCATACTGGCACAACCGATCAGCATCATCTTGCGACGACCGACGCGGTCCGCGAGATAAACGGAACCTGACAGGGCCAGGACGTAGCCGAACCAGTTGAAACCCGCAAGCATGGCCGGCAAATCGCCCGAGAACCCCGAGAGCGTGAACATGGTCGGGGCGTAGACACTGATAAAGTCGATACCGGTGAGCTTCTGCATCACCTGCACACCGGCGCCGAGCAAAATACGTCTCCGAGTGTGGACGCGGTCCTTCTTGAACAGCATGCTGTAGAAGGTGTGACTGGAACCGATCGACTCGATACGGAGAGCATCCTCGATCTCCTGTATCTCCTGCTCGATCTGGACCGGGTCGTTGTGAGAGCGGCACTGCGTGAGAATGCTACGCGCACCGTCGATGTCACCAATCTTGGCCAGGTGACGGGGCGACTCAGGGTAGAACGGGGCAAACCCAAAGATGACGATCAGAAAAATGAGCTGGAAGCCAAGAGGGAATCTCCAGGCAAAAGAAAGAGACCGGGTGTGCATACAGGCATACTCTATCCAATAGACGCTGCAAATAATCAGTGAAGTTCAAAATAGAGCAACTTGACAACCTACACGGCAGAACCGGTCATGGCAAGGGTAAACTCCACCGCGACGAATGAGCCTCGGGAGTGCGCATCGGCCAATTCGGACGTCCAGATGGGCACAACCGTGTTCAAGTGGCCACAGCCGATACCGCTGATGACACGGGCAAAGGAGAGCCAAGTCATGTTCTGTGCCGACGCGAGAAGAATCGCTCCCAGAGCACCCCACAAGCAACCGAGCTGGATAGTCTTAAGACGACCGAGGTTGTCGGCGAGGTAACCGACCATCAGAGCACCTTGAATGCATTAGCAATGACTTTTGTTCCATAGCAAGAAAAATTAGAGTCTTACAGATAGCGAATCCACCAAACCACAAACTCACCATGCCTCCGATACCCGCGGCATCACGCCCGCTGTCGCCATACAGGCCCATCTCCATAAGGTAGTTGTTGTTGGTGTTGACCTGGCT